>VTPC01090204.1:0-110129 GCA_011009095.1 Ignelater luminosus | reverse complement strand
TTTTTATCATCTTGGGTGGTTAATTTAGTTCACAATGATCTTCAAATAATGATTAAAATGATCAATTATTATGTTACTTGATTAATGACTAATTTACTGATCAATTTTTGGTAATATACTAAATTATTAAATTTATAGTAATAAAATAAAATTTGTTCAGTTTCATTTCTATTATTTAAATATCGTTAACCAGCGGGGGTTTATGAATTTCAACCAATTACAGTGACTGCTAGGTTTAGAAAGAGCAAGTTATACTTTGCATTTGAGCTTGGTATATGTAAGAGAGAGACAAAAAGTCGCAATAGTGTCTGTACTTAATCAGACATGTTAGCTTTGAGTTTAACCTACATACCAATATCTACCCCTACCATATCTCTGGTACCTAGATCTTTCTAAGAAAGACTTTCCTTAAGATCATAAATCATAATACAGGTTCTGCTTTCTCTACCTGCACAGTTTTAGTTGGGGCGTAATCCGCTTCGTGTACTTACGTTAGTTCTAACAACTACCATAGAACTAATCACGACGCTACCCATCACGCACATGTAAAAGTGTGTAAAAACACCCCTTCATATCCGCACTTGCCCCTGACCCACAACTCAAAGTCTAGTCGCCAAAGTCTATTAGGTCGCACCTCTAAAACCCTATTTACTCTAAGGTACCGGTTAGTTAGAGAATTCAAATCCTTTTATATTAGTACAAGAGCCACTGACAGAAAAAGAAGACCTAAATCCTAACTTTCTGGAGTTGTTACACATCGACGCAGAAAGGTATCTAGGTACTCCACTCGTAGTGGAAATTATGAAAAAGTCTAGTTTTTTCATGAATCCTAACTATCTGGCGTATATACATTTTCGTAAAGTGACGAAATACAAGTGCTTTGGTGAAAATGCCAGAAAGCTAGACATGGGCGGTTCCATGTAAAACACGAAAACCCGTAAACGGAAAATGTCACTTATTATTTTACAATCTATCTTAAAAATCACGAAATTCCTAAAAACTAATTGGTTTTGAATGTGATTTGAACACGATTTGAAGGTCAGTGAATTGTCACTTGCGAGTTTATTTTTAATAACAAGGCATTTACAAAAATTAAACCAGGTTGCCTGATCACTCTTAATTGCTAGGAATACGATTGTCTTAACAATTTTGTTTTCATGATAATTTTGACTGATCAGGTTAACCCAGTTCAATTTTTGTAAACACCTATTAATTTCGAATTACTCACTATTTATTTAAATCCGAATTTAGACCAGCAGTGATGGTGTTGTATGAACATAATTTTAGTATTTCTAGTATTCTAGTATTAAAATAAAGGGAAATATAATCCGCCTAGAAAGTTTCAAGAAAAAATCAAATCCAGCTATATCTTTCAATATATTCTTTTACTGACTAAACAATATAATTAAAGTAAACAGTTCATATCATTTGCTTATGTAACGTCTGTTTAATTCAATTTTATTAGACGTCCAGGGACGCTTAAAATCAAGGCAACTACATAAGTGCATGCTAAGCAGTAATGGTGATCCGGCGCTTCTAAAACGACTACAGGCGGAAATGTTGTTCTACGGCACCATAAGGGAGCGACATAAGCAGCGAAATCAAAATACAATTTGAACCCTTCAATAATTAAAAATCTTTAGGCAACCCTTTTCTACAGGGTGTTTGGTTCACCGCCTTATATCCGAAAAGGGGTGGTAGAAGACATGATTTAGAACTTATCTAACCTAATATACTATTATACAAAGTGTCGCGGTTTTTGAGATATTGTCATTTTTCATAATTTCACCCAATTGGACGATTTCCCCATTTAAATGTAAACACCGCACTACCGGAAACTTTTAATTTGAAGGTAATGATAATTTTATAATCTTTCATAACTGCTCTATCGATTTTAGTGATTTCCATCCACTCCTACAAGTGATTAAACAAATTAGACCCGGAGAAAGTTTAAAAGAATTATGACTCTAAAATTTAACTTTTTCTTCATAAGGCTATAAAAGAGAAAAATCTAATGGGTAATTATGTTCAATCATTTTTAAAAACATCCTTGTTCTTTACCCTTTAAAATGACATATCACACTTTTAACCACCTGCAGATTCTAAGGACTAACAGGCGACTTGAATGTAAAGGAACTGTTTGGCCGCACAAAAGTAAACACTTGATAACACGTTATTGGTTGTAGGTTTGGCTTCATAACCATTGGTGGTGTTGATTTTTGCATTTTCAACCCTTAATTTTGTGATTTTTGCGTGTTGCAGGTCCGTATCAGTTTTACAAGCGTTTAATTGGACTATCAATCTACATTGAATTACACTTGTTTAATTGGACTATTAAATAGTGATGGTCCTCAGACATAATAACCCGCGGGTGTCAATACGGTGATCGAGCAGGCCATATTGTCGGCCCGTTTCGCCCTATCCATCTTTTGGAAAAGTTGGCATTTAAAAAGTTTTTACAGAACAATTTGGACGATATTTTGGATGAAGTGCCACTAGATAGGATCCGACGAATGATTTTTCAAATTATGCCCTGCCTACTATCGGATAGCCGTAAAAAATACGCAAAAATCACAAAATTAACGGTTCAAAATGCAAAAATCAACACCACCAAAGGTTATAAAGCCAAATCTACAACCAATAACGTGTTATCAATATCTACTGCATATTCAGTTTACCTAAAAGAATCTTATGAAACTATGAAAGGCCTTTTAATGTAGCATAAACTATAAACAATACGAGTGGAAAATCTGTGGAGATTTGAAAGTTATAGCTTTGTTATTAGGAATGCAACTGGGATTTACAAAATACAGTTGCTTTTTGTGCGAGTGGGGCAGTCGTGCTAAATCGCAGCATTATATTGTGAAAAGTTGTCCAAGTAGGCAGACAGTTGTGAGAGAAAAGACTATTTTACATGAACGCTTTGTGGAAAGAAACAATATATATTTGCCCCCTTTGCATATAAAGTTAGGGCTGATAAAGAATTTTGTAAAAGGTATGGACCGTGGCGGAAGAGGTTTTCAGTGCATAAAAGAAAAATTTACAAAAATCAGCAAAGCTAAGATAAAGGAGGGCATATTTCTGGGTCCCCAAATTCGATAATTAATGAGTGACAGCGGTTTCGATGCGGTTCTACAAGGAAAAGAAAAGGTGGCATGGAATTGTTTCAAATCTGTTGTAAAGGGATTTCTGGACAACAACAAAGCGAAAAATTTCAAAAACCTCGTCGACGAAATGACGACAGCTTACCGTAGAATGACATGTAATATGTCGCTAAAGATGCATTATTTACATTCCCATTTGGATTTTTTCCCAGACAATTTGGGAGCTGTAAGTGATGAGCATGGGGAGCGTTTCCATCAAGACCTTTCAACGTTGGAAAACCGATACCAGGGAAGATGGAATTTAAACATGTTGGGCGATTACTGATTAGAGAAGACTCTAATACATCATTACATAAAAGAAAACTGTCAAATAGAATATTTTAATGGGTTTTATGTATATTTTGTAATATAAAATGCATCTAATTATTTTAGCGTTTTATTTCGAAACAAAATCATGTTTTTCTCGAAAACTATACGTGCTAGGGAAAAACCAAAAGCAGATTTGGATTCAGCATTAAAAAAGGATTCAAGATCACCTATTTGTAACTAGGGACCAGAAAAGAAAGTTTCAATTTGTTAATCAGTGTAATTATAGAGGATTTGATTACCAAAAAGTTGAAAAACGCTGCTCTAGAATAACACATAGTTGTCCGACTTTTATTAGTTTAACTAACTAAAAGTGGATTAAACGTGTTTTTTTGGCGTTTCTTGTTTTCTTTAATTGATGTATGTGTTCTAGCCCATAACATACGTAAAAAACGTAAAAATGCAGGGATACAGAAATGATTTCGTATCATTCCGATAAATACGTTGGGAAATACGTATTCTTTGTGTTTTTGTAAACTTTTACCAAAAAGTTTTAAACGGCGCGGTATAAAATCATTCCTTCACAATTCGTGGCAAGTATTTAATTTAAACATTATTTCAAATCATGCTCTTATTCGCAATTAGTCATTTCTGAACATCAATATGAAGCTGGCAACAAATCTTATTTAATCGAAAATTCTTTTGTTGTCTTGAGATTTTCGCACCTTTTCAACATAGAAATCATTATTAGTTTCTTGAAAGGCCACGTATATTTAAATTCAGAGTAAGAACTTCATCCAGAGGACAAATAATTTATTTATTCATTAATTTCGCAGAGGCATTTCTGAGTAGATTACATGGAATTTATACAAAAAAAGATAATATACAAAAAATACAAGAAATAATTAATTAAACATAAATAACATGAATTACAAAATAGTATACTTCAGATTATTAATAAAGCATTTAACAACAAATAATACACAAATAAATTATTCAAAAAATAACTCAATAAACAATTTTATGTATTAAGGAATAGATTGCGGATGTTCGTTTAAGAATTCTTAAAAGTTATGTTAAAAATGTCAGACCTCAAATAACAAATGAATAATAAATATATTAATAGAAATGTAGTAAAATAAACAAAACAAACTAGAATTTCTCCTAGTAGAAATACTTTGCGGGGATTTCTAATATACCGAACATATTGATAAGGAATGATGTTATTTTAGTTCCTTATCTAATTGTAAGTAGACGACATAATAATTCACATTTTGTCCTCTTAGAGATAAGCATGAGCAAAAAACGTGACTTTACTACGATTTTGAACTTGCAAAAAAATTTTTGGAATCATTTGTACATTTCTAGAAATAATAAATAACAGAAGAAAGATTAAAAGTTAACTTACTACTATAGGGCCGATTTCAGGGAGAGCATATAATGGAAGCGCAAAGATAGGTAAAGAAAGATAAAGACTGTATATCTGAATCTTACTCAATGTCTGAACGACAAATGCCTAGAGCTAAGATACGTTCATTAAGAAATATCTAGTTCTAAGTAGTAACTTTGGTGAATCCTTATGTTAAGTTTCCCGCTATCGCCATACTTTCATTTTGTATATTGGGGGTACCATTCTTTGTTCCATTTTTGCCTGACGGTTTGTACAGTGCAAAGCTAAAGTCTTACTCAACGCGATGAACGATGAACTTCCTGGCTGATGGATCTCCGAATTTAAATTCCCATATCCTTCGTCTGTAGTTTTCTTCACCTGGAGTGGATGTTGTGGCTTGCTTCTATTGGCAGCGGGCCCTTGGGTTGGCAGTTGGGCTTGGTTACTTCTTAGGCCTGGGTGGCTTCAAGAACGTCCTGGAGGAAGGATCCGATGGCGGACAGCATCTCCGGGAGACCGGGGGCCTCGCAGAGTCGCTGACCGATTGTCTTCAGCGCCCGGGTGAGCTTCGTGAAGTCCAGGCCTCCCAGCAGGTTTAACCAGTTCGGAGAACCGGCGCTGCTAACTGGTGCGACTGGCGCGCTTTCCCCACGGAGTGTGGGGGCGGCGGCTTGCCGTGCGGCCTGTTGCCTTGGCTGCGGGGTTGCGGGTCGCGGAGCTGATTCGCCCCGGGTGGTGGATGCAGAGGTCTGCTCTCCTGGAGTAGACGCTTTGCCCGTCAACGCGCTCGCTACGCGGGGATACCTGGGGCACCCCTTGTAGTTCGCCGGATGTGGACCAGCACAGTTGGCACATGTGGCTGGCGTCTGTTTGGACTTGGCGCAATCTCCGGTGTGATGGGCACCGGCGCATTTCACGCACCTGGGTGGGGCGTTGCAGCATCGCTGCGAATGTCCGAACCGTTGACAACGGTGGCATTGACCTGTTGTTGCTCGGCTCCGCGGGGATTCCACGGACACCCTCAGACCGAGTACCTCCTTGGTCCGGAACATCTCCTTGGCCGCTTCGCGGGACTTGTCCAGAATGACGAGCACCAGCGGTATGGGGATTCGTTCCGGACCTCGGCGCATCCGGTGGACAGAAAGAACCGGGAGGCCTCTGCTAGAGAGAGCCTCCTTTACTTCCTCGACGGGGATCGGTTCCGGGATGCCCCGGAGGACGACCTTGAGCGGTTTCTCCTTCGTCAGCTGGTACGCGTGGAAGGATAGACCCAGCCTTGTGAGGAGATCCTTGATCCCGCGGTAGTCCCGCTCCGCCTGCGGCCTAATCATAATGCCGTCGCGGAGGTTTTTGGCCTTCGCGACGAGATCAAGCCGTGTGAGTTCCGTCGAGATGCGAACCCAGTCGTCCTTCGAGTGAAGGATTATGGGAGGCACCCTAGGGAGACACGTGGCGGGCGCCCCTCGGAGTACGGCGTCGTTCTCGGCTCCTAAAGCGGAGAAACTGTTTGCCGTCGGGGCCGCTAGCGCTTCCACAGTGGGAGAATCTCGGCGTCTTCTCTTCGATCGACTGGTGACTTTTGTAAAGCCGTCGTCGCAATCGGATTCGTAGCTACTGCTGCAGTCCTGGACAGAGGAGGCGCACGACATCACGTCGCTGTCCCTCGGCAGTGCCTTGGAGTGCGAGGTGCCGGCGCCATGGTTCCCCAGGGGGGCGGCGGGGGAATCCGAGGTCGCCCTCGGCGGCTGAATAGTTGCCACTAAACCGCTATCCACGGCCGGTGCGTTGGCCTGCCCGGAGGCAGCAACGTCCGTGCCGGTGGGAGCGGCGTCGCTGTCGGCGGGTGCTACGACCACACCTGGGGGGGAGGCCGCGCCACCGCGAACCGCGGCAGCGCGCTCCCTTGCAGTCTTCTTCTTCGCCCGCTGCCTCTGCCTCTTCGACATTTTCTTCCCATTGTCGGTGGTGGCGGCGGCGGCGTCGGTGGCGTGTTCTTCCGGTGCAACCCTGGCTGAAGTCGCGGCTGTGTAGACAATGCGCGATCTCACGCCAAGATCGGCACCCTTTTTGGCGGCCCATTCTTCCTCATTCACATCATCTTCCACCTCCAAGCGATAGCCCGGGAACCCCGCCATGTATCGGTCGGCGGCCTCGTGGCCGATGCGGGCAAACAGGTCGCAAACAACGTCAAAGTTTGGTCTAGCCATCGTGAAGTGATGCTGTCGTTTCTTCTTTTGTCTTTGCGCGTACCGGCGAGAGATCACCGGAGCACTTTCAGCTGTAGCGTGGTAGCTCAGTACACGAACACACATACAATTCCAACTCCCTCTAAGTAACAGCTACCCCGTCAATTTTCTTAAATTGCAAAAGGGATCAGGTGATACCTTATTTAAAAGAGTAGTTGCGATATTATAAATGTTATACATAACCTTGTTTGTGTAATAAATAAATAGTTGCACAATAAAAATGATATTATATTATAATTTGTGTCCTTGATTTAAAAATGCATTTCAAAAGGGTGTTTTGTTCTATTATAAATTGCATAATAGTTATTTATGCAACAAGTGAGTAAAGTGTATCTTTTTTTTTCACGAGAAGGAAAGTTTGCCGCATGAGCCGAAGGCGAGTGCGCAAATCCGCCGAGTGAAAAAAAAAAGTAACTTTACTTACGAATTGCATACAAAACTTTTTTCACGTTCGTAATAAAAATCAAGAACTACCTACTTCAAAAACAGCTTTTTATTTGAAAACATTGATATTAAATGTTACAATTAGTATGTATCATAGCAACGGCAACCTTCTATGTTTTGTGTTTAAATATTTTGCGTTAAAAAATGACACGTTACGATACTTTTTTCATTCGAATGCATGAGAAAATGAACCGCTATGGCACTTTTTTTTCACGCTTCTAGCGCGATGAAACAAACGCATCCTTTATAAACAAAAAGTAATAAAAAATGGTGCATTTTTTTTAACGAACGTGAAAAAATAACTATTTATGTTGAACGGGCGGGATTCCAGAATATTTTCAAACTGAAATTAATGCTGACAACATTTTTTTTCATTTTAAACGATTCGTTTTTAATTATTGCAAATACATTCCGTTTAATTTTCTTAAAACTAAGGTTTTGCAATTCTACCTTTGTTCCATCAAACTCCTAAGATTTACTTCACTACTATTAATATTTATACAATTCGTTCTTTATGAGAAATGGCACTTGTGTATAGAAAAGATACTTATCATTAAATAAATATAGTGCATTATGATAAATCTCCCCGCCAATCTAATTTTATATTTTAAACGTCAAAAAAAATCTAAAATCTACAATTTTATCCCAAAAATTTATAATTTTATATTTACAAATTTGTCATACATTTATTTGTAGATACTATTATGCTTATCGTGATTGCATCAGAATAGTTGACAGGTAACAACAATGAATAATAATCTCCATTGTCCTTTACCTTGATCCTTTCAATTACCCAATATCAGGATTTTTAAAAGCTAAAATAAAAAAATTATTTTGCTATGGCTCCACCTCCGATTGAAAATAGAGAAACCCCTCATCCTTGCGAGAAGATCAAAGTTAAGAAAACTTGTGACGATATTCCGAGAACTACTCATAAGCCACCACCAGCAGCAGGCAAAGAAAGCATAGTAAAAATCAAACCCACTGCACAAATGAAGAACATTAAAGCTGATGCCCAAGGCCTTATAAATAAGGCACTAACCACTATCAGTAAAAGTTCTGGCACTCAACAACTTCTGATTGGTTCTGTATCAGGATGGTAAAAAGCTTTGAAATATATGTGTTTACACAGAAATATTTATTCTGTTACTACAGGACTACAGGCTTTCTAACAATGAAAGTTGGAAGAACAGCTGCTTTTGCTGTCGGTGGAAGTATAATACTTTTTCAACTTGCACAACATAAACAATTCATTGATATGGATTGGGAAAAAGTTAAACAAAAGATGGAAAATACCACAAAGAAATTTGATGCTAGTTATAGTAACAAAGCTCCAACTTGGAAAGCAAATGTAAGCTATTATTAATCAGACATGCAAATCTAGAATTTAATCCTCTTGAAGAAGGGATACATGTATTTCGCTTTTATACTTTAAAAATCGTTTCTTAGAACAAAATTCTAAGCTAGATATGATTCTTTGATCTACCTACAAACCTTCCCGACATTTAAACTAGATGTTTTGTTGGTTTTGCTTGCAAACGCATGCTCCTTTCACAATATTAATATAAGACTGTTTCCAATTTATTTATTTCTTAAAACAGTTTCATATGATTATTAAAGGGGATCACAACACAAAAAACAAGTTTGTCTCAAAATGAAGTTTTCATGTAATTATATTGGTGTGCAATTTCTTGGAAGTTTATCTGATAGGATAAGGAAGTTATGAGCAATAATTGATATGAGTGTGACGTCAAACTGCCAGGTGACCGCGACAAATGCTCGAGTTTTATATGCATTGCGTTCGCATTCAGTGATGTTTTTGCAAGCAGTTTTTTATCAGATTTTAAATTTAATTTTAAAATGCCTAGTTGTAGTGCATACAGTTGTGTTTTCCTGTTTTTACTTATTTTAATCTTGTAACTACTCCTAAGCTGGTAAACCACTGCTCACTTTTTTAAATCCAACATAACTCCCGTTTTCTGTGGGAAAACATTGTCTAATTTTATTTACTGCGCATGATGGTATTACAATGCGATTATACCTTCCAATTTTTGTCCATGCATTTATCCATGCAATAAATTGTTTATATGCTAATGGCGCCAGGTTTTATTTAAAACACGTTCTGCAGTTAGCAATTGCTTCTTAAAACGACTTTTTGTTTTTAAAGCAAGATTATGTCTAGCCAACTGCAGTACGTCCTTATCTAAAATCAATTTTGAAAATTGTCAACACTCGGTAACACAACGAAAATTGTCAGTTTTAACTTTTTCCACACATTTCTTTTCATTACAACACACGCTTTCCTCATCAGTCAACTTCTCTTTACAGTTTCCACATTTACACCAACTGATTTGTCCTGCTCTTGATGTGGTATCTACATATTCATTAGAATCACTGTCATCACTTACTTCCTCAAAATTCTCACGAGTAGGTTCAAACTGGTAAGATTTAATAGGTACAGGATTCATTTTAAAAAACAACAATCTAAATGAACGACTTTAACTTCCACACTTTATTAAATTTAAAAAGGTTTAGAATTTAAAAACAAAAATTAAAATATGAATATTTCATCCCTACGTATTTATGGTAACAATCTCAAATACCTACTGAAAGAATCAGCATAATATAACAGGATTGGTATGTATTTTTTCGCAACATGTAATTTGATCTAAGAGTGTAATAAATCAGTTCCTGATATAATGCCGCACATAGCCACAACACGGCCACCTGGCAGTTTGACGTCACACTCAAATCTTTAAACAGCAATATTTACATAACTATTCCGAGTATCAAAACGAGACTTAGACCATTCGAATTCCATTTCAATGACCTACAAAAATATGTTAAGAAATAAATTACGATTTTTGTGTTGTGATCCCCTTTAAGATTACAAGCGAAATGAAATAAAGTAAAAAGTCAGTTAATACTTAGCAGTTTTATTCATTATTACTACTTTTTATTTATTACCTTATTTATATTTTTAGGTAACACGTTTTGCTCGCACAAATACATGTTTTGCTGCAGGATTTGTTGGAGGATTTTTAATTGGTCTTGCTTCTTAAATGATATGCACTCATATCAATATAAAATCTATGTGTTTTATGGAATCAGAAAATCGTTTATAATTACTAGATATAATATGTAAATTATTTAATAAAGTTTAACTTTAACACTTTACAGTGTTTTTTAAGATTCTCCATTTTTCAAATTAATGATAACTATCACGGGAAATAAAGTAGTTACTTTTTTAGTACTTGTATCTAATCATTACTATAACATTCTGTACTCATTACAAAGTATTCAGTACTTTTTGCCAAACAAATATTTTTGATATTAAGATTCTACAAGACTTATATTATTTGTAAAGTGACACATAGGGAATAATAAACAAAATAAAGCAAGTGAGTTGCATTCCACAGACGATAAATTGAAATGGACTCATTTATTTACATTTTTCCGTCTGCCAACAACAGGTCACCGTCTAAGCGAACGACTGCCTGTTGACTTACAATTTTCTGTGACCTTCCCCTCCAGTACAGCATTGCACTTATGGCATAACTAGTCTTACTTACGTCCACCATATTCCCTCTAGCTACCTCTTTCCTTACTCTTGACCGCACCTTACCTTCAACGTTGGTGGCTTGTAAACAAAGTATATGAAATATACATTATGCGAGGTCCATTTCAATTTATCATCTGTGGTGCATTCAATGGACCCAGCAATTTAGCTCTTAGCTTTCCAGCAATTGCTGTAACTTGCTGAATGACAACCTATTATTGATATGGAATATATGAAAAGCTATAAGGATAGAAAGATATATAACTTTTAAAGGGAGAGGTGACATGTTATTTTTTGGAGCTGCCATGGTGATTGACACTATTGCACAAGATATAAATTATGAAGTTGGAAATCAGAAAGTAATTTCTCAGTTATTGTTTTTGTAGACTCTTCTAGAATAACTGACTAATAATAATAGTAAAATGAGACATTAAATCATTTAAAAAAGGTTAAAGCATACGTACACTACAAGAGTGTCTGTAATAATTTTATGCGATGTGATGTATAGGCTGTGGTATGCATATATATAGGAATTTGTGATAAGCAGAAGTCTAAATCTTAGTATTTATAAAGCTCATACCATAGTGTTACACAATTAAATAAAAAGATACCAAAGAAATTATTATGATTCAAAAGTTCCGAGGATATTGTTAGATACCGGAATAGCGAGATAAATGTTTTTGACTCAGTTTAAAACTTTTTTTTTACTTAAAGATTAAATTCATTTTGCAATTTTTGGTATTAGTATTTTCAGCACAACCAAAATATTAAATGCATTTACAATTCCTTTGTAGTCACATTTTTTGATATCACTATATTGACTCATAATTTCCTAGATTGCTACCCACACAGCAGAGGATATCCTATGGATATCCATTTTATGTCCACATAATATCCGAATGTCCGTGGATGTCTAGAGGATATCCATAAGATGTCCTACAGCGGATATGCAGTGGATTTCCAGAAAGATCATCCTATGGATATCCATTTTATGTCCATATAATATCAGAATGTCCATGGATCTCTAGAGATGGCGATGTTTCTATCTCGTCAATTTTCGTTTGCTTTCGAGCATCTTAGTATAATGCGCAAGCAACACTTTTTTCATGCGTAATTCCACCAGTATCTTATTATGGTCGTTATGATGATGGTGTGCAAAAATTAAGATGGTATCTGGTGTGGTTATGGTTCATTTCCATTTCGACCTTGTTGATAGGTATATTGGTGATTTAAGTTGTGTATATTTTTATTCTGTTGGTGTTGTGTATTTTCATTTTAGACGATTACGCTACGGACGTATAAATATTTTAGTGAACTATACATACAGTGTTAGAGTGTTTTATAAACTATATATAATTAGTTTGCAGTTTACATAGTTTAACAAGACTTTTGAGGCTCTCTACAGCTATAGAGTATTATTTTATTATGTATTTTTATTAGATTAAATATTTTTGGAAATTATTATGACTTTATAACATTATAACATCTATAAACTAAATAAAAAGTGTATATTACTAATCCATATATTCTAACCAGAACCGTTCAAGAATGATACTGTGGATATACAAAAAAAAATAACATAGGAAAACTGACAGATGATATGATTGAAACTGTCTGATGTAGCAATTAACATCAAAAATATGCAAATAATTATATAGCTTTATGTGTATGGTAGGTTCAAATTGATATACGAGCCCTGAGTTGAAAGAATTGGCTTACAACTCTGAATTTGTATTGAAGGAACTGCAACATTTTTACTTACAATAATAAATTTTTTGACACAAGAAATGAACAATAGGCTATAGATTAGTTTCTATACCTAATCAAATTTAAATGTTAAAATACAAATAATGTTCTAACACAATTCATAATAAGAGGTAGGCCAGTTCTTTCGATGCAAGGCTCATATAGTACATATATATCATCATCAGGAATTTTTTGTGGAGGAAATAAATATCCGTGACAAACGAAAAGGATGTTATTGATCACAAATTTTTTTATTTATTTATTAATGAGGATATCATAAATTATGAAATTAGCTTTTGATATCCATCAGATTATGAATTAAGATATCCGTAAGTATAGTATTTGAATATCCATAGTAATGTGAATAAGGATATCCATAGTATATCCTGCGTGGATATCTACCGTACATTCTATGTCGATATTCATAGTATATCCAGTATGAACATCCATAATATATCCGGTGTGAATATCTGTAGTATATCCAGTGTGGATATACTGTGGACGTCCACTTTAGTGAAAAATGGATATCCATAAGACATCCGGTGGATGTAATATGGATATCCTATGGATGTATGAATATCCGGTTAAGGATGTCCATTGGGCATCCATCGGATATACTAGTGCTGTGTGGGTAATGAACGCCGTCTACAACTGAATTTGATAAATGAAATTTGTCATAATGTAACCTAAGTTTTGTCTACAATCATTATTTGTTTATTTGACAATTTATTATCCGTCAAATAATTTGTTCAAGCTCAACCTTTATATAGTGTTCCATGACGGAACAATTTTGTCACTAAATGTGCTTTATAGTAAATTTCAGTTTATTATATTAGGAGACATTTTTCTGTTGTGGTCGTAATGATATTAATTTTTCGGTTACATTTCAAAACGTTTTTCAAACTTTCGATTTTAAAGACTTACCTAACGATGCTCAGTTTCTTTTTAATCCAGTACATTATGTGATGTCAGTTACAGCATCCAAGATGATCTATAAGTAGTTTGGGTCGAACAAGCAAATGCGACAGTGTTGTCAAATTAAACATTCCGGCCTGGAACACTTAAAAGCGGTCATGGTTCAAGTACTCATAATCTAACCTATTTATTTATACATTCACGACATGTCAACTTAGTTTCTATTCAAACTACCATACTGGGCCCATCCCTAACCCGGTCTCCTTGAATGAAATCTTTTACTTATAAAATACCAGATATTGGAAAGTTACTTTAAAAAAGTAATTAGTTACAGTTACAGTTACCTTATCAAAAAATGTAATTAGTTACAATTACAGTTACTTGATTTTAAAAAGTAACTAGTTACTATTACAGTTCCTGCAAATATGTAACTAAGTTAGTTTACCGTTACTGTCAGTTACTTTGATTCTATAAAGAAAAACTTTTTATGGAACCCATCAACATTCGAGTTGATTCTAATTAATTTTTCTTTGTATAAGCTTACTGTACAATTCTTAGAACTACACAATATGAAAACATGTATTTTCTGAACATCATCAAAACTAAATTTGAAAATCGATTATTCCAGTAACGCAAAAGGTAACGACCTGAAGTCGTTACCGTTACACGCTTTTTGTAATTAGTTACAATTACTTTACTGCGTCTTTATAAAGTAACGCGTTACTACTACCGTTACCGAAAAATGTAATTAATTACAAGTAACGCGTTACATGTAACGCGTTACTTCCAATGTCTGTAAAATACCTAATGTTAGTTAAAAATGTGTATCGCTATGGGGCTGTCCTTAAATTACGTAACGCTCCAAGGGGAGGGTGGGGGTCCGGAGTTGCATTACGCAGCGTTACCAAGGAGGGGGTGGGGTTCAAGACTAGCGTTACGTAACGATAAAATGTTATTGATAAAATATTATTTAAACTCATATTTACTTGCCTGAACTCAAACAGTCTGTGTGTAGACCACAACGGTCGCACGCGCGTCACTTCGATGCATTCCTTTCTAATAAAATCTTTTTCAATAAAAAATTAGAACATTTTTATATTAAATGTAGGGGGGGGGGCTTAGAGTATTGCGTTACGTAATATTCAAGAGGGATCGAACTTGCGTTACGGTTGCGTTATAAGGGGGGGGGAAGGGGGATATAAAAATCGTTCAATTTTGCGTTACGTAATTTAAGGACGGCCCCTATTCAATTTCTAATTTCGACAGTTATGTGAAAATCGTGTCATTTTGTAAATCTATTCTACTGCTTTTAGTTGTTACCGTTGTTACATAATTTGAAATATAACTTCCGTATTTAAATATTCCACTAAAAATACGATTGAATTTTTTGACAATTATCTGTAAATTATCGTAACCGAGATGGTAATGGAGACACAATAACATTCAAAAACCCAAAATAGTGAGGTTAAGTAGAGCAACACGTAGGATAATAATTTATATGTATTTATAACATAAAATAAAGTCAAATTTATGGGTAATCTTTAACAGTTGTATATAAGCCACCGTACTATCTTCGCTTTAAAAACCAATTATTGAAATATATGAAGCTTTAACATAACCTGGAAATGGCTCGACAACGAAGAAGTCAAGCAAGCAGTGGCGCAGACGGTAAAGGTAATAAGGATAAAGGGGCAAATAGTAGTAGCAGTAATGGTAGCAACCCACCAAAACCAATTAAAAGTACTGGAGGAATTTTATCATATTGGAAACATTTTATAGGATTTTCATGTTTTGCAATTGCTGTAGGAGTTGGTTATATGGGATACCTTGAAACAAGAGTAAATACACCCTATGATGAAAAGAAGGTAAGTTTAATAAATAATCATAATGTTATTACAGAAGTATTATTTTGTGTAGATGGTAGTAAGAAGCGGTTTAGATATTCCTGAACGATTTTGGGGAAGCTATAGACCTGGTGTATATTTCGGATTAAAAACTAGAGACCCTTATTCGTTAATTACAGGATTAATGTGGTATTTTCCAAAGGAATTAAAGCCTGGTGGTGATGGCATTCGGTAAGGATAATACATTTTTAACAAAATCTTTAGTCTATGTTTATGTATATTAAAATAATAACACATTTGATTTACAAATTCCATTGTTTCATATTATTTTCAATACTATCAAGAAAGTCTGAGACAAGTAATTCATTTCTACTAATGTTTTCATGATCACAATCACTTTTATCACCAAAGTTAGAGACTTCATCACTTAGTTCATCTGTATAGTTAGGCACATTTATTAAAGCTTCTACTATTAGCTCATTCAAGACACTTTCATTACGTAAAGCAGTTGACGTATCATTTTTAAGTTCTAAAGCAGTTTTATTTTCAGAGCAATATTGTTGAATATGATTATCATTTAACAGCATATCATAAAGCCCTGAGTGTCTAAAGATTGTCTTAATTCTTTCAGAAATATTTTTGTTACTAACATCAGAAAGCATACAATTTTGATTCTCAGCGTTTTCTTCTAATTCGCCTCTTAAATCTTCTTGTTTTTGCAGTTCATCTAATCTTGCAAAGAAATTCTCAGTCTCCTCCTGCATTTTCTTTTTCTGTTTTCCTTTTTTAATCCTATTTTGTAGTCGGTGTTTATAAAATTCTTTTTCCTCTTCTTCATCAAATTTCTCCAACACTTCATAAAAGCCTGCTGCAGTTTTATGTGCTACTCCCTTGATAGAAAGAATTTCCAGAGGCATACCTTCAGTGCCAGCAGGTTCAAGATTGTTTTCAAATGAAAACGTATTACGCTGATCCAATTGCTTTTGCTGTTGTTTAAATATATCCAAAACTTTATTGGCATGTTCAAGTTTCCTTTGTAAGAATTCCAGCGTTTCCTTTAAACTCATCAAAGAGTATGTATCTGGACCTAATTTCACATAATGTTCACCAGTATGAATTATCGTTGCAGGAACATATGCTAGTGGATTTACTTGTATAAAAGAATTCGGCCATTCAGGTTGTTCAGCAAGTTTTTTAAGCTGATCCATCACATCATGCAATTTTTTAATTTCATTAGTCAATTTATTTTGTTCATTCTCATTATTTTTTATTTCTTGATTGAGTGCATCCAAGTATGTTGATGTCAGAGTATCCATATGTTCAACTTCTTTTTGCATATTGATAAGTTTTGATTTTGGAATAGCACCAGTAGAGCTAGACGAATCACTTTCCATTCTACTTTCATTTATAAAAGTTCCGTCTTTCATTAATAAAAATAACGAACTTTCTAGATATAACCTCACTTTCTAATTATTTTAATAATATTTTAGGTTATATTGAATTTGTAACGTAGTGTCTAAGAAGCGGTATCAGTGAAAATAAGAATTTTTGTATGTTGTCATATTATTATGTATTCTATTACATAGAAAATAACCGTAAATCAAATTCAAAGACTTGAAAAGAACTTATTACAATTATTCTTTAGTCACTGGTGCGAGCAAGGAGATGGTTTAGAAAAATATGGATGGTTACAACATGATGGAAGCAGTTTTGGAGTTCAAGAAATACATGATGGGCCATTTGTAATAACTACATCTTTTGTTAAACGACTTGGTGGTACCCATGGTGGTGATTGGACTGCTCGCATAACAGTTGATATCAAAGTATGTACTTAGTTTTATTACTATCTTTTACGTAAACTTAAAAATATAATTTTAGCCTGGTCGTAAAGTTCCAGAAGATAGAAAAGAAGTGTCACTAATTTGGTATAGTGTTTTGGATGACAATTCCAATGGATATATCAAGCCAAGTAATACAGGGAGTTTTCTAACAGGTGTTCGAGGGGAAACTCCAGGTCTTGGGGAATTTACCATTAAGTTATTCAACTATACAGGTTTTTAAATTAATATTTTCTAACTATTAAAAGAATAAATAATTGAATTTCAAAATTAGGCACAGTCGAACATGAATCATATTTGAGCACAATTACTCCTGGGTTGCATTTATTAAAAGAAACTATTATATCATCCATGAGACTAGCTGAAATTAAACCAAGTCGAGTAAGATCAGTTGTTTTGGCAGGAGAATTATTACCTGCTACTGGGGCAACTAAAGTAAGTACCTAAAGAGAAAGATGCACTAAAGTATTAAAACATAAGGGAAATTTTAGGCCCAACCAAATTTTATAGCCACACAGGTTGGGAGTAAAGTTCCTTTTACACTTGATGTTGTATTTGAATCAGGTAGTTTTGGTACTAGACAGAATACATTAGTTGGAGATGTTTATTCTGAAGCTTTAACATGGCATCAATCACGATTTGTTCAAAGATTTGAGGACACATTTCACCTAAAAACAAAGGGGTATTTCCTAAAAATTATGGGTTAAAACATATTTATATACTTGGTTGTATTTGTAGTTATGGTGCAAAAGAAATTAATTTTGCCCAGGCTGCTTTAAGTAACATGATTGGAGGTATTGGCTATTTTTATGGTACATCTCGTGTACAAAGCGCATATACAAAAGAACCTGTACCATATTGGCGAGCTGCTTTATACACGGCTGTCCCATCTAGGTAAGAGTTTTGTTTTTATAAATTATAAGTTATGCAGCATAGCTTTGTTTATTTTTTATAGGAGTTTCTTCCCAAGAGGATTTTTATGGGATGAAGGATTTCATGGCCTTCTAATATCAGCCTGGGATCTTGATATTGAATTAGATATTATTTGTCATTGGTTCGACTTGATGAACGTAGAAGGGTGGATACCAAGAGAACAGATTTTAGGTAGAAATTTATGTTTTTGTGTATATTATATTATATCCAACTTTATAGTCAACTTTTCTGTTTTCAGTATTAAAAAAATATCTTGTGACAGTTTTTATCAAACATTTTATCTTTGAATTTTTAAACATACATTTTGTATTTAAAGGTGCTGAAGCCTTAGCAAAAGTGCCTGAAGAATTTGTAACACAAAGAAATACAAATGCAAATCCACCAACATTCTTTCTGACATTAGACTATATTTTACACAAGTATAAAGACCAGCTGACAAATGGAAGGCTCATAACATTAGAAAGGCTTTATCCACGGCTACAGGTAAAAGATAGTTTTAACTTTAAATCATATTTGGATACTTTATAATTACAGTACAGTACTTTTAAATAAAATTAGTGTGCAGGTCAATCATATGTACACATGAAAAACAAATGTGCTCTTAAGTTCAGTTTAATTTCAGTATGAAAAAGTGGCTTAAATAAATTGAATTTGGTGTCTAAAGAAAGGTAGAAATTTGATGGAAATATCATGTTGCCTCAGCTTTGTGGTTTTGTTCTTGATAAAATTAATCAGGGACAATAAGTTTTTAATAAATGTAGCAACCTGATAGGCCACTGAGAATGTAAAATTTAAGAAACAATATAAATCCAAAATTCCAAACGTAACGTAATTTCCTCTGTCGGAAAGCACCCCATCATGTAGCTTGTACTAGTTTACAATAAAATGGAGAAGTTGGAATACGATGAAGATATCTGAAAAAATGTAGTTTTAGTATGAAAACTTTGTGTATGCATTATAAAGTAATCAAGACTCATTGATTTGGAATAAAAAAAAGCAAAAGGAAACTAAAAAAACAAATTTCAAAATATTAATTTTGGATTGTATGCATTACACTCCAAATTGATGTAGCATAGGCGCTGCATTTTCAAAATGTTGAAATGACCATTCTCCCGATACCAGTTCCTAGAAATTCCTGGGTAACAGACTAATGGCACTGCAATGACAGTAATAACTAGATTCTGATGCAGTGGAGCAGACAGTATGAGATGGCAGGATTCATATTTATTGTAAAGTATGCAACTGAGTGTGATCCAGATATGTCATCAATTAGATAATAGTATGTCTGCATGAGCTAAGTGGTCAACAAAGGAATGTTAATTCTTTGTTGCGAAGGGAGACAGGTTAATGTATTTAAGCAGTGGCGGCTGATGACCTAACTTCAGGTGATGCCAAAACCACGTGATCGTTGCTTGATTGGTTAAAATTGTCAAATTATACAGAAACAAACCAATCAAGCGACGAACACGTGGTTTTGGCACCACCTGAAGTTAGGTCGCCAGCCGCCACTGTATTTGAGTTGGTTTCAAATTTAGCGAAGAGAACTTTGCATTTATAAGGATGTGTATTATTTATTTGATAGAATGTTGCAAGGAATAGGAAGAGATGAAACATTGACAACAGCACTTGTAAAGTAATAATAATGGAAGTCCATAACCAGAAAGTAAAATATATGAAAATAATAATAACTAATTGGAAAACAATAATAACATCAGAAATGAAACATACAATACAGATTTTATACCTTAGTTATGTTCTTGACATTATAAATTGCTTTATAGTTTGATAATAAATAAAAATACATGGAATAAAAGTAATAGACGCATTATATGGGATTCCTCTCTTTTAATGGGGAAAGGCAAGCTGTTATATTTAAATCTGCTGTGATGCAGCACAGAGACTAAAAAGTATGTGCAGACAGGATACAGCAACACTCCATGTGAAGTGTAATCATTGATAATGCTTAATTACTATTAAGAAATAAATGTAAATGAAAAATCGAGAAAAACAGAAGTAAAGAAAGTATAGTATAAAAGTACAAAGAATCCCAGAAATTGTAAGACAATTAAATATCATTGCAAAGGAGAAAAACTGTTTAATTTCATGCATGCAAGAGTAATGCAGTTGTTTTATGAATAATGTATTTCCATCATAAAAAATTGTAACATACAATAAATTTCACTCTTTATATAGGTACACCAGTGTACTATTTATTCTTCAAACTTCCATTTATTCATTTCATTCTTTATCTTTCAATTATATTCTCATACTGTACAGTAACATAACTTGTATTATTTCACTTAATTAGAGCTCCTAACAAAATAACTTAAGATTCCTACTTCTGTCCAAGCAAATTTTTAGCTTGTTTATGTACACACCTTGTTTTATCCATATTAATAGAAAATATTCGTTCATAATACCATTAACAAATACACTGATATATAAAATACTTGTTCGGTCTGTCAAACTATCACAGGCTTTTGTTTTTGTGCTAGCCTACTGTACCAATAATAATTCTCATTATTTTTAACCCATCTGTTAGTACCTAAATAATCTAAACAGTTTTTCTCAATTTTTGTTTTTTTTTGTTATGACAAATTTTATACTAATTTCAGGTGTGGAACTAAAAATTGACTGTTAATTAAATTAATTGATAATTAAATTACATTTTAATTACTTTTCTCTTATTGACATGTTCATTTCTACTATTTAAATTAAGCGCAACAGTAATAATGTAAAACAAATGTTTCAGCATTGTATTTAATTCTTTTGTATAAAATACTTGAATTTCAACTATTTACAATGATAACAGTGAATGCAAATAATTCAGTTATTTTTTGTAATTAACTAACTCCTTGTTCACCCCCTGTAATGTGCTTAAAATTCTGATCACTGGTTACTAGAAAGAAAACTTTTAGAACTACTAAAGAATACAAAGAAAAAATGCTATATTGCCATTTAAAAAATGTCAATACCATCATTTCCAATATGGTTGAAAAATCAGAAATACTAGTTTGAAAGGGGCAGTGTAATTTACATCACTATACATGTCCCAGAAATTCTCCGAAGAATTGTTATTATTTTATTTCCATTATTCCATTTAAAAGGACCACTCTGTATACAAATATTAGGGAATTCTAGGGAATTCTTGCAAACCATTTTTATAGTATACATAACATTATCTCTATGGTAACAACCAATCTGATGGCTGATTGTTATGCAATCACATTATCGTTTATCTAACGTATATTACACCCTGTACAGGGTGATTCATAAGTACACCGACAATGCTTGTTGCTGATTTCTCTTGTTAAAATAACCAAGAAAGTTTCAGTGAAACATGGTGTAATAATGCAGTTTCCTAGATATAGATATAGATAAAGAGGAGATGAAGAATCGTTAACTTCTATTGATAATACTATTAATGAATTTGGAGTTATGATCTATCCAACAATTAATATTAATTTAATTTTTGAGTACATTAATATTGGGATATACACATAGAAACATCAGATCTCGTGTGGGATTCGAACCCACATCTTTGGTAATCTGTATCAACGCTTTTCCAAGTAAGCGAGCAAGTGTAATCTAAAGTCTTATATATGTCTTAAATCTCCTACCAAATTTATCAAATTTGAAAAAACAAAGAAATTATGATAAAAACACAATGCTGCCCTCCAGTTTAACCACTTGCAGACTCTTGAAACATACGATTTACATCAAATAGTGACTTTTGATTGAACAGAAATATCCTTCAAAACACCAGAACAAAATATTGATTCGTTCAGATTTTATAAATAACGTTAATGAATCTTCATCCCTTCTTTAATTGCCCATATCTAGGAAACCATGCATTATGAGGCACAGTTCATAGGAACATTTTTGGTTTGTCAGTGCACTTATGAATCACCCTGTATAGTCTTTATTATTTTTTATTTATTCGCAACCCTTTAAATATAGAGTCATCATCAGGCATTGTAGAAAGTAAATATAAAATTTTAATATAAAGGCAATTATTGTATACCCACTTATAAAGTATCTAATTGAGACTCGTTTAGAAGAATGAATTCTTGTATAGAAACACATTTAGATTATTTTTAAATTAAACTTTCAGGCATGGTTTTCATGGTTCAATACTACCCAGAAAGGTCTAGAACCAGGAACATACCGTTGGAGAGGTCGTGATCCTTTAACAAACCGTGAATTAAATCCAAAGACTCTAACATCTGGTCTAGATGATTATCCACGAGCTTCTCATCCAACAGAAAATGAACGACACGTAGATCTACGTTGTTGGATAGCAATTGCATCAGGAACTCTTGCTAATTTAGCAACACTATTAGGAAGAAACAGTTACAAATATTATCAAACCCATAGTTATTTGACTGATAATAATTTAATGGATGCATTGCACTGGTCAGATTATGCACAAAGATATGCAGACTATGGATATCATACAGATGCAGTGGAACTTCAACGGCCTAAATTATCACCACGTTCACAAACACCTCAGAATTTAGAAATGGTCAGAGTAATGAAGAAGAATCCTGAATATCGTTTAGTTGATTCTACTTATGGGTATGTGAGTTTGTTTCCATTTCTTCTACGATTGTTAGAGCCAGATTCACCAAAATTAAACAAAACTCTGACTGACATTCGAATGCCTACTCTATTATGGACTAAGTATGGATTGAGATCACTTTCAAAGAATTCTCCATTATATATGAAACGTAATACAGAACATGACCCGCCATATTGGAGAGGACAAATTTGGATTAATATTAATTTTTTGGCTGTGTTAGCTTTAAATTATTACTCAGTAACTGAAGGACCATATCAAGAGCATGCAAAGGAGGTTTATAAGGAGCTACGTGCAAATATAATAAATAATGTTATGAAGCAATATTATGAAACTGGGTACATTTGGGAACAATACAATGACAGAACAGGCAAAGGCAGTGGATGCAGACCCTTTACTGGATGGTCTGCACTTACTGTTTTGCTTATGAGTGAACATTATTAAGTGGGAAAAGTAAAGGTGTTTAACTAGATAATTCTAAAACTGCATAAATGTGACGTAAATTTTGAGAACTTGATGTAAATTAATCAGACTGTAGTCACTCAAACATTGTATAGAAAAATTAAATAAACTTATAAAGGTTTTGAAAATAATACTAGTAAATAATGATATAAAGTATGCATTATACTTACAAATGAAATACTGTAAATGTAATATAAATTGTAGCTGTACTATAGAATTTTTCAAGGAAATTATATCTACTTAACATTAGGTATAAAAAAGTGATTTCTTAGGCATCTAAATGCTATTGTATTGAATTTTAGCACTAGTGCAAGATAATCCATTTAAATTGTTATTAGACTAAAGTGCATTTTTAGGTATGTAAATATTCCATACGTTTACATATTGTTGTACATTTTGTAGCAATTAGGATTACATACGTTTTAAGATCAAAATTGTCAATTATTACTGATATAGGCTCGTGATTAAGTTTTGGGTACCTTTTTGTGTCATCTTTTTAATTACTGTAAGTAATAAAGATACTTAAAAAAATGGCTTTTCATTGTAATGTTACACATATATCCTAAATGTCTTGCTACTATTTCTAAAATTCAGTGAGGATGAGTTAGCCATTTTTAATTATCTTGCTTTACTCAACTAAAGTCACCTTTTGCATATTATAAATAAAAACATTTCAAAATTCAACAAAAAAATGCGGACAGACAGACAGACTTCGCAAATTCAGTAATGACTCCTTCAGAGTTCGTTGAAAATATTTTCTATTGAAATTATTAAATACATATTCCGCTAACTAAAACTTACAACAATAAGCTATCTTAAAAAACTATAAATAAAAGATTTCTTCTATTTCCTTCCCCGGGGGCAATGTTCCCAAGATTGAGGCCGAATTTCCCCTCTGAATGGTGATACTTAATCTCTGTATCAGGAAGGTAGTAGATCTTGTTTTGTCAGTTATAGAAGTGACACATGTTCCTATTTTTTGTATCAACTTTAAGGATTCCTTGCCCCATACCCTGCTTGTTTCGAAGATCATGGATATGAACTCGAAGTGGTTCAACAGTTGGGTGTATTTTTTGTTCTTTTCAGCCTCTCCAGTTGCTGCTGACTGACTGTTGTAGAGGTTCCAGAAAGGTGGAATGGGGCGAAGGTGTCGCAGCAAGAAACATCCCATATTAAACCTCTTCCTCTTCTCTATAGAACCAGTGTTTGTCCATCTGGTCTTGTACCATCGGATCTGAAACAACCAGGAAGTTCTCTAATACAGGATACACCTGCTGTTCGTAATGCTTACAGCATATCACTATTTAGGGCGTCCTGTCGAGAGATCCTTCCCCTATTTAGTTTACAGGCTAAACCATGCAAACCCTTAGCTGAGACTGCTGCACCGCAAGGGCATCAGTGTGGTTGACATACGTCTGCTCCCAATCTGATAGCAACAGAAAGGTTTCTCCTGACATGCAAGTCCCCAACTGTGAAGAAGGTAGGGCATTGAACCAGGAACTGGATGTCATGCATTGCGCCGCTAAAAGACGAGCTTTATCTTCTGCTGTATTGGCTGAAATTGTAAGGTCGAACAAAGTGTGCTGCATCACTGGAGCTTCCCATACAGATTGGATGCAGCAAACGGGACCTGCTAGGACTTCTTCAGTATGATACGAGGTCTCCCAAAATTTTTGGGCTTCAGCAATAATTGTTATGTTAAAAAAGATGTCGGCTGGAAGGAGGGACTCGAGATAAGACAGAGAACTGTTTAACGAAGCCAAGAAGCAAGGGGTAGCCTTGTTAACAGAGTGTCTAATTCCAAGTCCACCCATCTTTACCTAAGGATGATTGCAACTAAGCGTCTCTTGAGAGGGAAATGTTTAGGGTGGCTTCTAATGACGACTTCAGCATTGCATAATATTTTTCCAAAAGAGACATTTTCCTCCAATCGCTTCATTTTTTAGAGAAAGTCCAAGCAGTTGTATGTTTTCCTCTTGCATTACTGTTACACCTGGTACCCTTTTCTTGAAGAGCTCTATCCTCATCAACCGATCGAGCTCCTACTACCGTCATTTTGCACTTTGATGAGTTTAGGGTTAGTCCCACTTCAGCGGTCATTTTCTGCACAACATCTAAGTCTGCCAGCACCACTTGTGGACTGTCTCCTATAGTGACATCATCCAAATACCATAGGTTTAGTTCCGCCTGTATGGCATGCACAGTTGGTTGAATAACAAGAGCAAAAATTACAGGCCCCAACGGGTCTCCTTGCTGGCATCCAAGTGTGAACGGGAGAGACATCAATCCAAAGAAAAGGGTGCTGAGTTTACAGTAGCAGTTTCCAATTAATTTTTAATTTGTATTATAGTAGAATAACACTTATTTTCCATAAAAACCTGTAGTGTACAGCTTTTGTCAAAAAAGATGAGAATATATAGGATCGACAGATGCACACTGGGTTGCCTAAAAATGCATTAAAGGTTAGCACATGACAAACAAGAAAACTTGCAGGAAAATACACGAAGATTATGATGTACACTTCAAAATTTATTTTAAGAATGACAAATCTAAGTAATTTTAAAAATTAAAACTGTAATTTCTGAGAAGGAAGCAAGTCATAAAACTGTCTTTTCACCCCATCAAAAGAAGTTATAGGTATAATATAAGAGTTTTAAATATTTGTAGTTTCGTAGATATTAGTAATTCCTTCTTTCAACCTTCGCTGCCCACAAAAAATACTTTTCTAGTTCATTCTAAAATTTTTATTTCCAATATCTTTGAAGTATACATCCTAAATCCTGAAACATTTTAAATCCTTCCTATACATTGTTTTAAAGAGCTCTCACAATGACTTCATTGCCACTGTACTTTGTTTTTTTGTTACATATATGATTGAATAAAACATACAGAGAGCAGATTATAAATTTATTATTTATTTTAATGCAAAGATATAACAAATTAATATATTTATAAACAAATACTTTTCGTACTCTGTGACTTGATAATTTTTGTTACGTATTCTTAAAATGGCCACCTTCCTTGGAGTATTACTTTTTTATATTATGTAAAGTGCAAAGAATGTTTTCTCTTTGTTTATTCACTTTACCCATTTAAGCGATAACAATAAACATATCATCCTTAAACGCACAAAAGAATGGTGTCTAATTCCATTTTTTTTTATTCCCCGTACCATCAAATACTTAATATGTTTCTACTGTTAAACTTTCAATACCTCTGAATTAGGTAGATACAAAACTTTGCAAAAATTTAAACTTTTTAATTTTAAGCAAGTTTATATACTCGCATAGGAAATTAAAGCATTTGTTGCAAACACTTTTGAACAGGATTTTGGTGTGGATTACAAAGTTTTTTTTATGAAATTCAAATAAGAACTAACACTTTCTTAGTAAACAATTATTGCATACATTATTTAAAAATATATACCAAGTACATAATAAAGTAATATAACAAATCAACTTCTTAGGTTTAAAAAGTTTAATGGTTAAAAAAGTTTTTGCAAGCACATTCAATCATAGAAAAATTGCATATATAAAAATATAAAATAAAGATATATTAAAACAAGAATTAAATTAAAAACAAAATAAAAAATTCTATGAAAACAAAATGAGCAGGAATTGATCTGAGAACAAAAAGTGTAGAAACTGGTTCAGAAAAACTGCACCTTGCTTGATCTCCACTACTCCATGATGGGACAGCTTATCCAGGTGTGCTTATGAAAGTAATTTCTTCAAATAATTCAAGTTTTCTCGTTTGTAATGCACTAACCTTAATGCGTTTTTAGGCAACCCAGCTTGCATCTATCAGCCCCATATATGTACATACGAAAAACGCTGTACCTTGATACATGCAACTGTTCATTTCTTTCAAAATAATTTCATCCTCTTTTAAATTTTAATCAAAATTAAATTACATCAATGAACTATGGTTCTGAGATAATGGTTGTTATTAGTGTTAAATGGTTTTAGGAATATAATCAAAAGTAACTCCCACTAAAATAAATTCCCACATATTACCCATTATACAGGGACATCATAAATAGGAGAAAGCCACGTGACCACGAAATTTACTGTTGGTTAGGTAACACATCTTGTACTGTTGGCAGCTCTGTTGTAATAAAGAATTATGTAGTTTTCCAGTGGCGTAGTATTGGATATATGATGAAACTACTTAGAATCTTAAATATTTAAAGATAATTATATATAAAATTGGAAAATTAAAAAAATGACAATATATAGAAGATATTTTTAAAAACAAGAATTAGATAAGGCCCAAACAATGCTGATGTAGCAATTTTATTAAATTTACCTGTCCACAATGAAGGATTTTTCATAAAAAGATAATTATGCAGATAGGCTAAACGCACCAATACCTGATCATTTAAAGAATATTTGAAGTTCAAACTCATTTAAATTTAAAACTAAATATTTAATAATGAATTTTTTTGTATAGTTATGCATGCATAAATGATATACATACTCAATCATTAAGAGTCATTAAATGTTTAATTTTATATTTAAAAAAACCGTTTATCAAAATCGGCACTTTGGCAGCCGTCTTAGCACAATCGTGTTCTGGGAATAATTAAAGATTAATAATTGACATGTAATTTTTATTTTCTGAAATTAATGTAACATAATACTTAGAACTAGGTATGCTAGATAACAGAACTAAAAATCGCAATTATTTCAGCTGCCATAATTTATTTATAAAAAAATAATTCATTAGGTAGCAGGTTACTAGAATTTAATTAAAAATAATGGCTTACATTTATCCTAAATTTTACAATTTTATTTAGTTATTTTACTTTTTATTGCAATTTATGTACAAATTACATAAATGGTTCGATATGGCCACCCTGTTTCTCTAAACATAACCGAACTCTATTTTTGACTATTGAAAACTGAAACTAAGGTGATATATTATTAATTTCATTTTGTATGGCCTCTTTTAATTCGTCAATATTCTGTGGACGGTGCCTGCAAACATTATTCTTCAAATGCCCAAATAGAAAAAAATCTAATGGTGTGAGATCGGGAGACCAAGGGGGCCATCGTCCACAACTAATCACTCGGTCATCAAAGAACTCTTCCAAATAACGAATAGTGGTGCGTGCCGTATGTGCTGATGCACCATCTTGCTGGAAGTAGCCCTTTTGGATTTCATCATCCAATAGTTGTTCGATAAAAAGTGTTAAAATATTATCTCGGTATCTTTCTCCACTGATTGTGTCATTAAAAAACAATGGACCATAGATCCTGCGTCTTGACATCGCAACCCATACACCAACCTTCTGGGGATGCAAACTTGTTTCTTCATAATTGTGGAGATTCTGTGGCCCAGGTTCTGTAATTTTGGCTGTTCACATAGCCCGACAAATGAAACCATGCTTCATCTGACATAAATGTAATATTTAATATGTCATCGTTGTTCAAGTGTTGCATAAACAACTGACAGTATTGAACTCGTAATTGATGATCATGCGGAAACAGTTCTTGTATCACAGACACTTTATAGGGATGCATTCGTAGCTTCTTTTTTAATGCAACTTGGCAACTTCCATATGAAAGTCCTGCGGAAAAAGTTGTTGGTTAAATTATGGTTTAAAATAGTTTAAATTGTTTAATGAATGTAAATAATTCAGAAATAAATAGCAGTGAAAGTTTTTTATTTAAGTTTGCTAATAAAACAATTGAATTACTACAAGTGATAAATTCAAAATAATTAATAATTTAAAACACGAATGAAGCAAAACATATTATTTGTTTAATGCAAATAGATTCCTACCTGTTTCAGTGGCTAAGCGTTTAATGGATTTATGGGGACTACGATTCATTCGCATCTGCATGTTCTCGAAAACTTCATCGGTTAATACGGTTGGTCTACCAGATGATTTGCCTTTGCAGATGCAATGTTTTTCTTCAAACCGCTTAAGTATATCATGCCTACGACGTACAAATGCATCGTAGTGGACTTGCACTTCAGGAAAAACTTGTTCAAATTGTTGGATACAAGATTGTAATGAATAGGTCCACAAACCATCTGCATTCTGTGTTCCACTTCGATAGTGAGCTATTAAAATAAATTTATCTTGTTCGCTTGTAAAAGGCATCGCAAAAACGTAACCTTCCAAACTGAAACAATTATGCAGTTTTAAAATTTATTATCACACTTTGAATGCGTTAAATCTAACTTACCTCGATTAACTCACAAAAAACAGATTTAGTCTTGAAACAGACTGATTTTTAAATAGAACAAAATAAACTGTAGAAAACGCAAATCAGAGACCAAGAAATCACGGAACGTACGCATGCCGATGTAATTTTAGGTTAGAAATATACTCGTGAGGGAGTGTAGCCAACGTTGAAAGGTAAAATTTCGCGCCACTTTTAAATTAGTGGTCACGTGACTTCCTCCTATTAATGATGTCCCTGTATAATTACCCTACTAACACCACAGAACACATATTTACCAGTGCAAACAACACAAATAGGGAATTGTGGGAGTCAAAAATCTAAAATCACCAGATAGTCAAGGAAAAGCTCGATTTTGGTTCAAGTTTCTACTTTTTTGGGAGTACAGGTATTGAGATACAGTTTTTTGGAATAGCCTCCTAAATGTGTACTAAAAAAAGTTAATTGAATCATTTGCGCTACAAATTTGAAAAACGCATACAAAATACATTTTTTATTAGCACTTATATAAAAAAGTGGAAGTCAACGTGCTGAAATTGAACACAGATATTTTATGCAACGGTGCCCGCAGGATTTTTTCCAGGGGGGGGGGGGGGCAAAATAAAGATTGCCGTCCAGTTGTATGTTTGTCGACAGCGTAAAATTATTTTTTCTTGTATACATTTAATTGTTTTTGCAAGCCAGGAGGGGGCAAATAACCCCACTTGCCCCCCTCCGGGCGCCCTTGATTTCACGTATAGATCGAAAACAGAATTGAACTGAAAATAGATCCCTGAGGAAAGATATTGGGATGTGTTGTTTTTCAGTAGTCATGGGACATACGACTCTTTTTACCGTGCCAGTTCAATTCGTTCAACTTATTTTAAAGAGTCGTTCACATTGAGTCGTTCATTTGAACTGATTGTGTAAGCACGCACGTTCATACATACTACTGTAGAAATGTAAGATTCTCACCTAAATTATTGAATAATGTTTAGTCAATTCTCAAGATCTCTACTCTATTAGATTTTTCTACGCCTTAGAAAATAGAAATGAAGTGTTTTATTTATTTAATAATCCTTAGAAAATATTATACTTCGATAATCATTAATAAATACACTAAACTTGTATTGCTCTTGGAAATTCAACATGCTTTTCTATTTTCCGAGCATGTATGCACTATCTCGTTCAAAAGAGAATCGTCACTTTCTTGCATTGAACTGTGTAAGTTCAAATACATATTCAGTTCACTGTTTCTTCGTTTGTTCATTCTCCACTCCTCAGTAGAGTCAATACGAACTTTAAATGCACTTATGTGTTACTGAACTGAATAAACAAATGAACGAACCGTTCAGTCGAAAAGAGTCGTATGGTTATCGCTCATTTAAGTGAGTCGTTGCTTGCTAACGTTAGTGGTTACTATGACAGGTAATACGTTTGTACTGTTCCAATGGTTTTTTGTTGTTTGGATTACGACGCCACTGGTACTGCTTACGAGTCGCCACTGTCAATTGTGAAAATTAGTTGGGCGCATGCGTACTAAAATTAAACTAATAAAATTGTGAAAAATGACAAACGGTTTTTAGGTTATGTTAAAAACATGATGGATAACATGGATATTGATAATAATTCGTTAATTGAAGATTTTCGTTCATTAAATAAATACGACACAGAATTTTCAAAGAAGTGTAAAAAGATATCACATGGTAGGTTTTTATATTTGTAAAATAAATTTGTATACAATATTGCTTTTAGATTTGCAATCAGGAGGTCTTACAATGGTACAACTAGTTGAACAACTCAAAGACCTCTTAATAAGTCCAATTCCAGACAGTCGTGAACTAGGCATGCTTATTCTATCACAAGTTTTAGAGTCGCTATCAGAAAATCAGCTTGCAGCATCACAGCTTAATTTTATTTGTGCATTCTATTCAGATCGTTTGAATGATCATCATCAGGTACTTTATAGAATTGTTCGAATGTACTGGTAGTTTATGCATCTATTCATTTTAAGGTTATTCCTCCTACTTTAAGGGGTGTTCTGGCATTAATGAGATTTGAAAACGTTCCAGAAGGTGCTACCAAACAAATATTAAGTTCTTTATTTCAGAATGTTCCATGTCAACAGCAGCAACAAGCTGATCGGCATAACATTTATAAACTTTTAGAGATATGCTTAGACAGACGGAATACAGGTACATTCTTCATTTTTCTGAAATAATTTAATTTCATGATTATGTATCTTCGCAGAAGTGCATGAAATGGGTGTTGATTTTATTTATGGTGTAATATCTGCAATGGATGGTGAAAGGGACCCAAGAAATTTGTTGTATCTATTTAATTGGCTACCAAAATTCCTAAAAAGTTTCACTTTTGACCATTTAACTGAAGAAATGTTTGAAGTAATGGCTTGCTATTTTCCTGTTGATTTTAGAGCTCCTACACAAGATCCTAATGTAAATAGTTTAATAAAGAATTTTGCATAATTATATATTGTAAATATACATTGAAAACTATTTTAGAGTATAAGTAGAGAAGCACTAGCAACGAGCCTTAGTACTTGTTTATGTGCAATACCAGAATTTGCAGAATATTGTTTTCCATTGATTTTAGAAAAATTATCTTCATCCTTAAGGATAGCCAAATTAGATTCTTTAAATATTCTTGTAAGTATGATACTTAAAAATTAAAATTTACGATTTGACTGTGAGCGAACAATACCTTCTATGTACACGGGAAACACATTACAGAGAGGAGGTATTGTTTGTTTGCAGTCTAATTTATTCTAATTGCTGTTTTTCTTTGAAGGCTGAAGGGTGTAAAACATTTGAAGTACCATTTTATATTCAACATTCTACAGATATTTGGTCTCAAATTCAAAGAGAAGTATTGAATTCTAATGATCGTGAATTAGAAGAAATAGCTCTAAAGACCTTAGAAATTGTAGTAAATAAGTTATCTTATTCGGCAGATGATGTTTTCAAAAGAATTCTGTGTGATATAACTGATACATTAAAAGGAAATCTATTACCTCATATGAAATTATTTGTACCTTCATGTAAAATACTTTATCATGTTGCGAAAGCTTCTAAATCTTCAGCTGATTATGTTACCTTTGAGGTAGTACCCATGTTAGTTAATACATACAATATCACCATGACAACTTCTCACCAAGTTATGGTTTTTAAAAATTTAATCAGTTTTGTTAGAGTGTATATCGATGTTCATGGGAATGATGATGTAACTCAAATAGAGCAACTAAACGTGATTCCAAATTTATGTTTGAAAGCTTCTTTACATAAAGAAGATGAAATGAGATCAGCCAGTTTTCAGAATTTATCATTATTAACAAAATCATTACCGATTGAAACAAGAAAATGTTTGTATGAGAATATACGTGTGTTACTTGTTGTACAGAGATCAGATTTAATGAATGATTCATTTTTAAAATGTTTTAAAGCTATGGCACAAACTTACAGTGAAGAAATCCAAAATTATGTTTTGAAGGATATAAAAATAAATGATTTGGAATCTCTAAAAGTATATTTAGATTCACTAATTGTAATCACTGATCAAGAAGAATTTACCGAATTTGTCTTATCAATTTTTATACAAAATTCCTTAAAAGATATCAATACAGCACAAATAACTACAGGTAAATTTTTAATTTTTGATAGCGTAAATCATTCCTGATTATTATTTTTTGTTTTGCAGGTTACTTTGGGAAACTTTTAGAATGCTACAAAGATAATAGAAAAATTCAAGAATTTCTAGTGCAAAAAGAAGAGATAATTAACAAGTTAATTAGTTGGACTTTAAATCACTTAAATGAAATTAATATCAGTAAAAATTTACTTTTATTAGAAAATATATCCCAAATATGTAAGCTGATAATAGGTTATCAAGATAGTGACTCACAACATAAAATTATTGATTCAGAATTAGAACGGATTATTATTTTATATAGGAATAGTCACAATTATCTGTTACTGATCATCTTTGATGGATTACTAACACGCTTACGAAAGGATGTCCAATTTGAACATGATATCTTGGATGATTTACTCAATGCAGCCTTAAATATAACAGAAGATAATGTACTACAGCAGACTGTTTTTGAACTATTAGCAAACATTTTGAATAAAACTGCAGATGGTAAATTTTATTTATTTCAAATAATTGTTTTTTTCTGCTAGGTAAAAGGAATAGTAAGACTATAAGTACAGCTACTGGTGTTTATTTTTGAACTGTGTTACTGTAGATAGGATACTCATGCATGATTCCTTTTCAAAATACACCATTTCTGTATTCCCAGGATAATATTAAACAAAATCTATTAGAAATTTAAAATAATGATAAAACACAAACTTACAATACTAAAAGTAAAATAAACAAAAACTGGAATTACTATAACAAAATCATAAACAAATTGACTGATGCTCGGTTTCACCATCAGTAAATAAATAGACAGATAATTATTCATTGAATAAGTTATTCATCGAATACGTAAATTTTTGTTTCACCAATGGTTTCAATTGTTCAGTTAATTATTGTATAATCATGATACATTCGCTTTTGGAAACCATTTTGCGCATGGTCAGTGGTAACACTGCCAACTTCATTGCGTTGCGAACGCGTTCTCCGGTGCAACATTCCAATGTGATATAACGTAAAAAGCGATGAAAGTTAGTACAGGTGTTACGATAATTGAATTGGAACTGAAACAAATAGAATTCAAATTAAAAAAGAAAAAATAATTTAGAATAAATTATCAACATACTATTATATTTTAATTTAGTTTTTAATTGTATAGATTGGCAATAAATAATTATTTACTCAATTTTCAATTATACAAAATAGTTTTGTCATTTAAGTAAAAAGTTATTTATTAAAAACATAATTTCACTTACTTTTAGTTTCAAAAGGGCCTAATTGTTATGTGCTATTCGAAGAATAAATATTTATCTGACCAAAAACGGACGAATAAATTATTTTGGGTTTATTCTTCTAATAACTACTATTAGACGTTGGTGAAATGAAAAATCCACCTTTTATGTATTAGATAAGTTTATTCGCCAAATAGCAAGTTATTTCTCGTTGGTGAAACCGGGCATGAATTCATCAGAATGATAGTTCAGACTAAACAGTTGGCGACACTGCAACCTTAAAGTCAGATCTTTATATCTACTAACTACTAACACAGTTAAGAAATTACTACCATTTTAATTAGGCCTTGAAAATGGTTTCTTACCTAGTTTACTTGATAAATTAAACATTTATAAAAAGTTATGATGATCAGCAAAATATTTCCTAATTATTATTTAATCCTTCTAGATACAAGATTGGAGAATAATTTGAAGAATATTATAAATACTTGTAATTTTGCTCTAGATGATTCCAACAATGAACATGTTCAGAGAAATGTTGTCAATATAATTTCATGGGTTACAAAAGCTGTTGTTATGAGGGGACATAAAATGTCTGAAGTGTTTGTAAATAAAGTATGTTAAAACTACTGAAATAATTTTCTTTTAGTTAACTAACATAACTTAAAGCTTTTAGAGTTATTAGAAACTAAATTTGCCCCATATGCAGCAAAGGGTTTGAAGATAGTTATGAATGATAATTGTGCATCCTTGGATAGTGAGAGTTACTGTAATAGAAGGTACATCTTAGATTTATAAATGTTTCATTTGAAATAAGTTCCGTTTCTTTTTAGACTTCTTTATCGTCAGAAATTCTTCATAGAAGTTTCAAGCAAACTAATTGAGAATTACAAAGAAGAAAATTCTAGTTATCTTCTAGCAATTGGTTATCTACTGCAAGGAGCGCCAAAGCAGGTTTTTATTTTACAGTTCACTAAGGTAATCTCTGCACACTTTCCACTTCTTTAGCTAAGTATTACATAACTAATTTTAGATACTAAGGCTCGTAATACTGTGTTTGGAACAGTGTGAAAATGCAGAAGTACTAGGTGCAGTTTTAGATACTTTATGTAATTTGATACAAAATAAGGAATATCTTATTGAAGAATATATTCAAGAATTTCTACCACGTTTACTAAAGTTAGCTACTTTCAAGCCAGCAATGGTAATATATCTTGTCATTTTTTATTTATGTTTCTTTTAATATCACATTTATTCTTACAGCAAGTACGAATGAAAGCCTTACATTGTTTACAGTACTATACTCAGGGTTACCCAATTTACAAATTAATTCCACATAAGCAGAACATTATTTATGGTTTAACTCAGTGCTTGGATGATAAGAAGAGATTAGTGCGAAAGGAAGCTGTTGAAGCAAGGCTTCGATGGTTTTTGTTGGATGCACCAACATAAACCTTTCTTTAAATTTAATTAGTTTATAATTTTTGTGTTTGTTTTTCTATTAACTAATGTGAATTACTGTTATAAATTGTTTTTTTAATGAGTGTTATATTGGTATTATAAATAATACTGAATTATGAAAGACAGTAGAGTCTCTATCTTGATGCCCTTTTAGTTCAACTCTTTTAATAATAATAATAATAATAATTTTTAAGTTGAGCAATTTGAATAGAAATAACATTAGGGTGATGTGGGCTGGTGCTTAGTGCATAAATTTCGTAACATATCGCGAGATTTGATAAGTTACTTACTGACCTACCTATTCAAACTTATCATCTCATATTAGTGGCATTTAAAGAGATATGTATTGAAGAAACTTGGTAGAAAGTCATGGTAAATTACTGAAGAATTACAAACAAAATGATAATTTACAGCAGTAGTGTTTAATGTACAAAAAAGAAATTACCATAGTAGAGCTCTGCAACTCAAACTTCAGTAATTCAAACATTCTTTAAATAAAATAGATGTTTGAGATGCTCAAGTCTGTTTTATAGAAGTTAGCTCTAAAATTGAATTCTACAAGGAAAATGGATGTTTTCTTGTAATTAGAAGGAACTCTGTACTCTAAAGAAACCTGGTCTTGCTTAAATTATTTATCAACTTCGTTTAATTCGCTGTTGCAACTCGGGGTAACATTATTTACAGATGTGTACATCAAAGCCAGTTGATGTGAGACAAAGTACAGACATCAAACAAAAGACGATCGCAAATTGAGCTCAATAACGATTTTTTTCTCCGCTAGAGGCGCTGTCGTTCCACTTCAAAATTGGAGAAGTTTAAACGTCAGTTCATAAGATTGAGGTTATTAGAATTTGAACTTTGGAAAAAAGTAATTATTAATGCCTTGTTGCGCATTAAACGCGTTTTTGGAAACTTAATTTATATTTCTGATCTGATCATACAAATTACAATTATTTGAGTTAACACGGTTTCTTAAAAACGGTTGCGCGACCACTATGAAATCGATTTTACAGCAATTTATGAACAATAATTGTGAAAGTGATAAAGATGATGCCAAGAAAATAGGAAATATACTTGTTTTGCAAAGAATAATCATCTTTTGTTTGGTGTCAGTACTTTGTCTCACAATCAACTGGCTTTGGGATTCACAAATGGTCACTTCTGTAAAAAGTCAATCACTAATCTATGAATGTAGTCATTTTTCCTACTTTTTCATACTAATTTGAATATGCCATTTTGTTGTTTATCTGTAACTGTGAGCTGAGTAAATTCCATCTTGCATTGTAACCTCAAGTTTTTGAAATTTTTAAGAACTGACAGAAAATGAGGAAAAAGAATTGAAAAAATATATGAATATTAAGACCAAAGTAGAAAAGAGAAAGAGGATAATCAATAAGTTTTCTAAAAAAAATTAAAGTGGGTGAAATGCATGTGATAAAGTTATTTAAGCAACAAATCATATAAGTGTATGTTTGCAGTTGAGGGATATGTTTTTGAACCGAGTGGTTTATATTTTTTCTACTTCTGGCTGAAATAAGTTTAAAGAACTGTTTTAATGTTCATTCTTGACTCCTGGCTAGGTTATGATTATATCTGTCAATTAAAGTGTATAATACAGCGTTCATGATGTTTCTGGGTTGTATATGGCTGTGAAAGAATGACAGTTTGAGTATTGTAAACCGGGCTGTTTATCTATTAACTCGGCTTGTAAAATCTTATTGACACTTAATGTGCTTTAAAGTTTAAGGTTATGATTTTATGACAGTTTAACCTCACGCTGTTGTCTTTTTTTGTAACTCTGTAAATATAAGGAAAACTTGATTTCTTTTTAACAAAATGAAACTTATCGGTATTAAATATTTATGCAAAATTTTTGATCGTGCAACAACGCCAAATGCAGCCGCAGGTACGACAATTTTCAAAATGAAAAAAAGAAAACACTTCCAACCTAACAAAATGAAAGCATGACCTGTTACGACGCAGAAACATCGTGAACGGAGTATAGTTTAAGAAAGGAACTTTACTTTTGTCACAGTTTATACCTTATACAGAATCAGTTGGATCACTTCTCCTACATTTTGTCTTCCACTTCAAAAAACTCGCGGTCTCTGCGCAGAGCACTATTTTCTGTCCAAAAATAGAGGGGTAAAAAAACTAACCTTAACCTTCAAAGAAATAATCTCATAAAAATTTGTATTATTTAAGTGAAATCAACTTGCATATTCTGTAAGTAAATTAGTGAAATTGTTGAATGTTGGTAAGTTACATTAGTCGTGAAATTTGAATATCAATTGCGTATATAACTTCCCCTACAAGCGCGCGGTCTACAGTTTAACGTGCGCAGACTGAAAACCAGGAATACGAAAGATCAAAAGAACCGTTCTGAGTGATCCAACTGATTCTGTAAGGTATAAACTGTGCTTTTGTTGTTATGATGGTAATTAAATTGAAAACAATTTACTTACATTCCTTGGAGCATAGGTACTTAACGTCTCGTCGTCTATGGTAAATTAATAACCAGTGATAAAATCAACTTGCATTCCGGAAAACGATGTATTGATAGTCTACTTACGATTCTGGCAGTAGGAAAAGAATATTTTATATGTATTTATGTTAATGAGTTTATCTTTATGAGATTTTTCATCTTTTTTTGGTAAATCATTGATCACTTTTTAGTCAATTTTTTCTACTTTTTTTTGAAACTTTATTGTGAGCCCTGTTGTGGCTCCTTCTTTTGATTATTTAAGCTATTGAAAAAAAATTTATGAGCTCATATTCAGTGATTGCCAAAAACCTCGCACCAAATGAGAGTATTTTTATTTTTGATTTTTATGAAAAGCTTTTTACGCTAATAATTTGTGCATGTCCAAAGACCAAAGACGAGTTACTTCCATCTTCCGCCCTGGGCCTGTGCCCGGGCCTCGTCTAGTCTTAAGAGTCCTCTCCAAGTATCAACTCGATTAAAAATTTTTGAGAGGTCGCTCAAGAATTTTAAAAGTTTCAAAAAACAAAAGAAATTAATTTTTCTTTTTTTAGTTTCTCACTAATTCAATCTTTTCTTTGTAGAGAAACATACTAAAATTTGAAGTCAAAATATTAATATTTAGAGGTCGCTCAATAATTTTAAAAATTAATTTCAATAAACTTTTAATTGTTTTGAGCGACTTAAATATTAACATTAAAACTTTATCTCGCAAATCTCGCTATAACTACTGTTGTATAGTGTAATGAATTAACTTTAATCATGAGTACTATTGAAATTAAAAAATATGATAATAAAAAAAATACTTACAATTAATTTCTTTTGTTTTTTGAAACTTTTAAAATTCTTGAGCAACCTCTCAAAAATTTTTAATCGAGTTGATACTTGGAGAGGACTCTTAAAATGCATCAAATAACATTTTTTCGTGTGAGCTTTAAAAAATAAAAAATGTTGGAAAAATATTGTCACCCTAACCAGCAGTAATACTTTAAAATAGAAAACAAGTATTTAATTTCTGTTTTATAATAAAGCAGCCCAAGGCTACCTAGAATTTAGGGGGCTTTGAGCAGCCATGCATTTATTGTTACGGGTAGCGGAATAATCCATGATTACTTTATAAATTTGGATCTGTATTAACATTAAGGATACTTGTTTTTTATTTTAAAATAATAATAAACTGTAATACTTAAAAAATTAATAAAACAGTAAGTTGTCAATGCAGCGTATAGTGATGTCAATGTCCCTAAAAAAAGCGGCAGTGCCAGCCTTCGTAGCCGGTCCCGGCTACAAAGATTTCTACAGATCGTAGCCGGATCCAGCCACCAAAAATTCTCTTTATCGCGTATCCAGGCTCTAGATCGAATGTATTTTTGATTATTAAACACTGCATATTGAATTTAAATGCAATATTTATGTAGGTTTCTTATATAATTATTTACATTAGCAATGAAATACTTCTTTTCCCCACAAGAAAATTTTTTTGACCTAAAAATAATAATTTAATGTTATTAAGTAATAAAAGTGGCTTAAGAGTTATCAAATAATGATATGTTCTAAAGCTAGTAGTGACTAAATGCATTTGAATGCTTTGAACAAAAATTCTACTGCAATTTTCGAGAAAAACTCAAAACACCAACTTTTGTATTTTAAAAACGATATATTACGTATATTACGAATGTTAATAAATAAAATACAACAGTAATGAATATCCAGCTTTCAAGTAATTTTATTTAATTTCAATTATATTTTGTTGTAGTACCTACTTGTATTTAATCAAAGTATATTCTTTATATTAAATAAAATGTACACATATTGAACAACATGAATTTTATTTTAACGACTTTCACCATCACCTCCGCAACCTGAATACAATACAATAGTGCAGTAGCATTTTTCTTGTTCTTGTAATTTAGAATTTCCATCATAATAAATACTTTATTAATTTTGTAGTCTTTATTTGTAACATAAAAGTTATATGTTGCAGTCAGGAAGAGCTTCAGTTCACCAACAAAATCATTGATGACGTCATATCCGGAACTTGAGTAACGGCATCTATGCATCTATACAATTTCTATATCAAAATGTGCGGAAGAAGAAAAGAAAATCGACGTGCCCGAGAATATTGTTTGATAATTAATACACACTTTTGCAAATAATGAATTTATTCCAAACTTTTCTCGCGCACTGTACACAAGGTGTCTCCAAACGGTTGGAGCATAGCTTAACTGCAGACCAGTGATGTGCGTGCCAACAATAAGGATTGTTGACATGACCTTATTGATGTCAACAATGTCAACAATTTAGACATTATGAATGCACATGCGCAAAGCTGTTAAACTTGATTTTTCCTTTATTATTTAAATCTTAAATAGTTTATTACAATAATTTTTATTTGACTTAAAGTATGTGAGGGAAATAGGAGGCACAGGAAATTGTGAGATGCTTAAGTACGTTCAAGTCTAATGTACGTATAGAATAATTTTGATTAGAAAAAAAAATAAATGCTAGGATGTTGTTCATCATGTTAGCATTTGTTTTTTCAATTAATACTAACTGTCGCATTGCTAGAATTGCCCCCAGCACAGTTTATACCTTACAGAATCAGTTGGATCACTTCCCCTACATTTTGTCTTCCACTTCAAAAAACTCGCGGTCTATGCGCAGAGCACTATTTTCTGTCCAGAAGCAGAGGGATAAAAAACCTAACCTTAACCTTCAAAGAAATAATCTCATAAAAGATTGTATTATTTAAATGAAATCAACTTGCATATTCTGTAAGTGAATTAGTGAAATTGTTGAGTGTTGGCAAGTTACATTAGTTGTGAAATTTGAATATCAACTGCATATATAACCTCCCCTACAAGCGCGCGGTCTACAGTTTAGCGTGCGCAGACCAAAAACCAGGAACACGAAAGATCAAAAGAACCGCTCTGAGTGATCTAACTGATTCTGTAAGGTATAAACTGTGCCCCCACATATCCGAACTAAAAATCTTAGTACGGGCCTATGGAGCTATGAGTAAACATACTTGTAATTTTACTGATTCCATGGAAATAAGAATAAATACATAGGATTTAGTTTTTTAATGCCATTTTATTTAAATAATATTTTGGTTTTTCTTTTCCATCTTCAGTTACTGTCACAGTCTTTTATAACTGAAAACCCAATTCATCAAAATTCTTATTCTTGGGCCTTTCAGCCATTTTGATTCTTGAATTGTTTTGAACATCTTATTAATGATCTTATTAGACATTTTAGCTTATTTTAGCACCTGTGTTTACAGGTTAGGTTTAACGAAAAATGTGCAGAACCCTACTTTATTTGCAAAGTTGACACATTGTCGACATTGTTGACACATAGTCGACATTATTGACATTTTTGACGTGAAAAATCAATTGTTGACACGAAAATGTCAACAATCATTGTTGACGTGTCAACGCACATCACTGCTGCAGACTCCTGGGATAAAAATAAGAAGATTTAACCCAACTTATACTTATATTCAAAATCGTCTCGTTAACCCGGTACAAGGCGTGAAAGTTTTTTGAAGAAAAATTAATTTTGCGTATAAAAATAGTAGGCTGTGATCGATTTTTATAATTTTTGGTATGGCATGTTTTGTGACTATAAGTCTTGCTTAGAGATTAAAGTTAAGGTATGTCCCAACATTTTGGGACCAGCCGCTTCCCCTTTAAGGGGGAGAGGAGTCCTTGTTTTCATAAATTTGTAAAGCATTGCATATAAAATTAAACCCCGCTTTGAATTTAGAGTTGTCTTCGCATCCATTCATTTTAAAAGGGTGGTACGGATGGTCTGGGACACCCTGTATAGGCAGCACAACTTTAATTCATCACTTCTAGTAGCATTACTTTTCAGAGACTTAATTATTTTCAAGATGTCTCTATCATCTACAAGCCGAAAGTTAAAAACGTTATCGACTAAGGTGTTACGGTGTTACTTACAATGTTGAACTTCTTGCGTCGACGGCATTGGTAATACACGTATGTTTTTACAAAATAATCGTTGATTCCGTGAACATAGTACCATCAGAAATGTTGTTGCTTCTATCTTTTGAGGAAATTATTTTTAAACGTTTGAATTCTTTCCACATTTGATTAGCATCGCTATTGGTTATCTATCTTAAATTACAAGTAAAAAGGCCTTTGCTAATTTTTAACGGCAGTACAGTAATACCCCGAATTTACGCGATAGGTGGGTCCGAGCGATAACCGTGTCAATTGAATTCGCGTAAGTTGGAGTATTACTGTATTTGTGTAATTTAACAACGTCCTGTGGTATTCCCATTCTGCCACGGTTTTTATGTTTTTTAACCTAGTTTTACATAGCGTTATCTCTTAAAAGCATAAGTAAGAGATACTTCAAATGATCGGTTAACCAAGGTTTAGCCGTTTAGGTCTTGTTAAAACAGTTCTAGTTCTTCACGGTGCATGTTTATCAAACAAGTTTAATAGACGACTAAAAGTAGTTAATATATCCACTTTCTTATTAATATTCTTCTTGTAAAACATGTTTTATAAGGAAAGCATTTGTAAATCAGCAAAGAATCCGTCGTGATTAAGATTTTCATAGTTTTTGTAAGTGTACACAAACGGTATGAACTTAGGAAACATCTCACCACAGTACTAGTTCATGATCTGAGTAAATAAAGTTTTCAACACTTGTTTTTTTAAATGGTGATTGAGAAATAATTAAGATATCTAAGAGAGAATTTTTATCTCTGCCTTACGTTATCAATTTTGGCACAAGCGAAAATATATTAACATGTCCAATTTTCAAACAGTCCTGTAACATAAGTCTAAACAATTCCAAAAAAAGAGAAAGGAAATAAAGTAAAATGAGATAATAAACTTTTTTTACCGGAGAAAAGATTTCTAAACCATTCAATGTGACGAAGGGCCTTAAGCAGGGATGTTGTTTATCACCCACCCTATTTAAAATATATCTCAAGAGGGCTTGAAAACCTGGAGAAGAAAGTGTACAAGAATAGGGATAGAAATTGATGACCGCAGCTGGACAACCCTGTTTTTCGCAGACGATCAGATCACTATTGCCAATTGTGAAGACGATATATTGACTACATGCTAAGAAAACTTAAAGAGGAATACGAAAATTAGGGTAAAACTGTAAATATGCAGAAAACAGAGTACCTACGTATAGAAGAAGTACAGGAAAACCCAGATTTACAATTAAGACACATAAAAAGGTGTGAAGAATATAAATATTTAGGCAGCATAATACCAAATAAAGGAACATCAGAAAACAAAGAGTGCAACAAGGTCGAAAATGCATATGAATATTCAATTCACTACTTTAGTCAAATCAAATTACAATCACGACAAAATTGACAATCTACGGAGCAATTGTAGAACCAATATTAACATATGGATCAGAAAGTTGGCAAATGTCGGTAAAGGACACTAGAAAAGTAGATGCTGTAGAGATTAATTTTCTCAGAAGATCATACATAGTGTCCAGAAGAGAACATATACCAAATGAAGTAATTAGAAGACGCACAAAAAGGACAGATACAACAAGGAAGATGGAAGATGACAGATGGCCAAAAACTGTTATTAATTATAAAACCAGCTCAAAAAAGAAGACGACGAAAACCAACATTAACATGGATAAGTAGAATAATGGCAACAATGAGAAATAGATGATGAAGAATGAAAAGATAAGAAAATATGGCGATCGAAATGCGGGATGCGACAGAAGCTGTAGGACCCGCCGCTAATTATATAATATAGATCTAATGGGGTTTAATGTGTATATAAAAGCATTATTTGGGTTTATTTTTAACAATTTCGGCGTTATTTAGTTATTTTTTGTGAAATGTTATTGTTATGCACGAATATGTAATAAAATCGGCTGTATAATGACGTGCAAATTTTCAAGAAACTCCCAGTATTCATCATCACTACTGATTGATGGTGAATGATATAGAACAGCAGCAAAGCAGCAAAAACTGCAGGTAGATCACTGAGGATTCTTGCTGTCATAATCCAAATATTCTTTGACAGAAACTAAAATCTAATGTTTTTCCTAAAATACATTAATAACTTAACTGCCCCCCCCCCCTCGATTCGTTGATCTAAATGAGAGTTTCTTTGTAACATATATTATACCCTCAAATGTTAATTTCACAATTACTATTATTACCTCTGTTCCTTGGTGGATGACAGTCTTCAATAGAATTTCCTGGTTGCTCACGATGCGTGAACTTAAATGTTTTACTGCATAGAAACTTGTTATTCATCCTAGAAAAATAATCTTGTTTCTTTCTACTTTTAAGTAATGATTATAATTATTATGGTATGTTTTTTAATTTGAACTTTGCCTTTGTAAGCAATCTGAGTTTGTTCACTCTTTTCTGACTGTTACCACTGTGTGTTTGTTAATGCGTTTCTTTCTATTGCATCGCGGAACACACAGCATAGATTCCCTAAGCTTTTTAAAAGATCAATAAACCACATGATAATTTCTTTCTTTCCACTATGACAGAAATGAAAAACATAAGCATTTTATATTAAGTGTTTGCCTTGGACTAGGTAATTCAGATCATTTACCGTTTTCTTTGTGTACCGTGAGAACGAGAAAAAATGAAATCAAAGTTAGCCATGATTAGTACGATGTGTCAACATTGGTAAGACAACACAGCTGTTGGCCGTTATCACGGGCAGTTACGATTTGCGAGGTTATGTTACAACATAATCGACAAGGTATCTTCCGTATTCTCTATTTAAAGTACAATACAGCAGTATCATTCTGTATTTAGTAACTTTTATAATCGTTTAGGTTATTGATTAGCTGTTAATGGTGCAATCTTAGAAAATTTGCCGTAAATACGTAAATCTGTAACTTTTTACGTTTTACTGTTTTTAATAAACAATTAGACTTGCACAAATATTTAAGTAAATGTTGCATTTTAACTAAACATTAAAACACAATGCACTGTTGTAGTAAAAGCAAATATTGCATTTTACGTTTACGTTAGGTGAGATTCACTGTATATAGGTATACCATATACATATTGAGGTATACGTATTTTATTTTACTTTGAACTTGCTTGAAGTTGCATAAACATTCTGTTAGTTTTGTTTTATTTGAGCTGGGCACCCTTGGCACTATAATTCAGAGCTACATATTATTATGTAGCTCAAATGGAAGAATGAATAATGGATACAAATTATCAGAAAGTTAGCGGTTTACTACCTAATAATAAGTAATAAGATTAGAGTAAATACGCCAGTTTATTATCATTATTTCAGCATGTAGAGAAAAAACTTATGCATAGATTTGCAATTTACAATTTGCGATTACAATAATACAGAATAATAATCGATCTTGTCATAAAAGTTTGTATTTAAAATAATCCATGGTCAATAACATTTTCAAGGACTTAATTTGTTGTTTTTACACCCTCTCGGAAGCTAAAACCCTATTGGTCACAATAGTTTTCGACCGTTTCGACCCAAATGATGACTCATATGCAGGTGGCCGGGGCCGTAGAAATGTTTATTGTTTACTATCTATACAGTGCTGCCCAGTACACTGTTAAAAAAGACAAGGATATTACAGCCGGAACTTTGTTAATGTAAATTTATAGTTTGAATCCCACCAATCAAAGGCTACCAAATTTATGCGCAATGAGATAATTTTATCTAATAATAATGCATTAATGAGGCTCATCAAGGTCTTTTGCTTTCCATACTTCCAAGAAACGGAAGTTATGCGACGTTCGGATTTATTGTCTGTTTTTGGAGATTTGTAGGTAAACAATGTAGTTTTTAAAAATGCGTCAAGGTCATTTTTTAAACTACTATACCGACTGCCGGTTTCGTGAAGATTAAAAGAACATGGTGGAAATGAGCACTTGATGTCGTTGTGTTTTTGGTGTTTTCGAAAAAAAAACAGCTGACTAATAATTTAATAATATTAACGATATTAACAAAGTTTATACGTTGCTAGGTAATAGGTATATATTAAACGAAAGTGCGTGTAGTTTTCTATAGTGCCCGTATAAACTCGAAAATAACGCCACTATACAAACCAAACGGAAATTTAAATTCTGAAATCTAACCTTTTTAAATGTTGTGCGTGTAAAATACTTTTAAATTTGAAGAATTGTAATTTGCAAATATTAAATACTGCTTTCTGTTTTGCTGTGTAAGAAAAATATATTTCGTTTCACTTGTAAACCTAATTTTAGTACCTAGAGCATGTAAGCAACAGGTTGCCTTCAGAAGTTAACCACTTAGCCAATTGTCTAAAAAACTAAAATGGGAATTTGTAAAACGTTCCCTCTTCCAATAATAAAAAAACTTTTCTGAAATATCTTGTTTTAAAAAATATTTGAATATTTTTTAATTTCATAAATTTCTTAATGGCTTTTTAATGATGTTCTGAAATCGTAGTTTGTGTTTCTACAAACTGCAGTGGTTGTAGGATATTATTGTTTTCAATAAATATGCCTGTATTAATATAACAATTTACATAGGTAATTAATTCTGTTTCTAGCAAGATGACCTCGGAAAACGTTAGCACAATTTTAACACATAGCCAAGAATTGCAGTTATTAAGTGATCATGATATGTAAGTAAATGTTTTATTTACTAATTACTAATGTGGAATGTGAAATAGTCTTTACTTACCTTTTATGTTATGAAATAATCCAAATTTATACAGATATCACAATTTGAACAACACTAACAGTTTAAAATACAATATTTTGTTTTAACATTAAAAACATTTGATGTTACCAGAGATGTTACTTTACTAAAATTATCATAGTACACTAAGCTAACTTTGGTTATTTACAATCAAGGTATAAATGAATCAACTGTTTTAGGCATGATTTGCTATAGTGATGACTGATGATGCATCATTCTTGCTGTTGATTTAATAAAAGTTCAAACTTGTTTAAACATGATTTTTTTACAAATAATTATTGAAAGGAAAGTGGGGAAAGTGCCTGATTTTTTCAAGTGCAGTACCTAGCTTGTGGTATATTCTTTATACAGTAGGTTTTTAGCATTTGTGAAAATAGCATAAAGTAAAATTTATTAACTAAAAGCAACTGTGAATGCAAACCTTTGACTTTTATTTATTTTAACAGTGGATCCATGATGACGCTTTTTGATGAACCATCACAAGTAAGTACAATTCTATATTTTTTAAGAGGGTTCCTGGTTTTTATTTTAGATTTTTGTAGGCAAATTAGGAAAACCATTATTTATTAATTTTAATAAATTTCTTGACTTAACATTTTGTGTCCTGATACGTCCCTTTTTCAAGATTTATCAAACATATAAACATTTTAAAACTAACAAAAATCTAACTATAAAGTCTTTTTACATGTTAATCAGAGGTGCCCCATAACCTAATTTTAGGGTAGGCCGATTGGTTTAAATTGTCAAATTATAAAAAAATTAGCCAGTTAGGCGATTCTAGCTTATCCTGAAATTAGGTCTTAAATGTCTTTCTTCCAGGAAATGTCCATCTAGAAATGTATCAAAATTAATAAGTGATTTTTAATATGTGCTGTTTCAATGGTTTTCTTAATTTTGGAATCTTGAAGAATCTTAAGTAATTGTGTACATGTCATCTTTATGGTTTAAAAAAAATCATAATATTTATAGGAACATCCACAACCAGTTCAACCCTACCTATTTGATAATCAAGAACATCAACAACAAATTCCAATTCAACCGCAATTTAATGACGTCCTACCTTATCAAATTCCTGATTTACTACCGGCCTTAGTACCAGCACCACCTGCAGTACCACCATCGGTATTAAGTAATGAAGATTACGAAGGCCCCTTTAGATTTGAAGTATTTATTGATCCGCATGGATCCAAGAATCCCTGGGTTGTAAGTTTACTACCTTAATAAGCTAAAACCTTTTTATAGCAATTTAGTTCGTTTCTAAATTATACATAAGAATGTCATGATCAAGGAGTGGCAAGATTAGTTAATACGCATGGTGATGTAATTGCATCAGTGGCGCAACATTACTAAGGTACGCATGTAAGGTGTACACAGGTAAAGGACATCTAGATCCGTCAAGCCACTGATAAACAAATTGTTTCGCATCAACGATGTCACTCGGCTATGAAAATTGCATGTATCTGATTGTTCGACCAAGTAGTACCGATAAGCGCAACATGTTTATATGCACCTGCGGTCAAGTCACTGAACAATTTTACTGCGCCATCAACTATTTGATACCCCTCACTGGTCATGATTTTACACTTGAATAGAGTGTGCTTAGGAAAAACAAAGATTCCCCTAAATGTATTTCAGTTCCCTTACAAGGTTATTACTTATTACTGTCATACTGAAAATATTTAAGTTTGTTTGACAACCTTATCAGCCATACTAAGCTGTACTGTATTGTTAAGGTCATACAAATAGTACAGGCATTATCCATCTTAAAAAAATCCTATTGCACTTGATGTACCCTTAAACATAACCTAATTGTTTATATTTTTGACACTTGACTTATAGCATTTTTGATTGACTGCTCCAGAGTGTTCTGAAAGTATCTTTGTCATTTTTCAATATATGTTGCTAAAAAGTGACTTATACACTCCCAGAGTGCTCAAGAACAGTCAATGAGCTGGTTTTCAATTTTTTTTATTTCATATTTATGTAGAAAATACATTAAATGAAGGTTTTGAGAATTCTCAGGCTTTAGTTAAGCTTAGTTTAGCCAAAAAAGTATTTATTTCATTAATATTTTGAAAATTGTAAATGCTTTTGGAAAGAAATAACATGGTGTTCTAGTACGCTCAAACAAGCATGTGTGAATTAGAAAGATGCATCAAGAGACAACAAATATACAGTGTGTTTAGTGAGGAATAAGATAGTGCGATATCTCAGGAACGAATGCAGATTTTAAAATTCTGAAGACTTTGTTATAATTGTAAGGTAGGGGCATATATTTTGTGATAAAAAGTTTTTAAATGAAATGCGCCACTGCTAGGGGGCGCTACCTAACTTAATTTTTCTAAATGGAATACCCCACTTTTTATTCGATTTTTGGAATTTGCAACATATTTGTGATAACTTTCCATATAAGTGCTACCAACCTGTTTGGTTTATTTTTCAGGAAAATAATAATTTTTATAAATTTAACACAGATGTTAAAGATTGTATTCTGTAGAGATAGTAAGTTAAAGGAGTTAAATCCGGAGAACGAGCTGGCCATCTTATAGAACCACATTTATAACAAAGTCTTCAGAATTTTAAAATGTGCATTCGTTTCTGAGATATCGCTCTGTCCCATTCCTCGCTGAACACACCGTATAAGTTGTTTTCTTTTTTAGTGTTTAGTGTAAAGTCCTGCAGTGATTACATCCTGAACTGTAAAAAGAACAGTGCATAGCATGCAGCTCATGTTAATTTGGTTTACAGATATGGACATAACTTCATTTCTGGTATGTTTCAATGGCCCAAACATTTTTTCGGCAATAATCAGTATAATAGATTTATAAATTGAAGACCTTGTAATTCTAACCTAAGATACAATAATCTGTGTTCTTTCTTTTTATTATTTCCTAATCCTAACCCCAAAAAGCAATACAAAAACAAGAAATGAGCTCTGTGCTCCAACGAAATAGGTAGTGCTCAAGGGGTAAGGGATGAAAGCCGTTTGATACTGGAGCAGCTCCAAGTAACTTAAGCAGTAAAAAGAAAGCCCCTATAATAGTTCTTGTCTAACTCATCTGATAAAACAATATTGAGCAATGAGGTACTTCAATTTGTTAGCAACAATTGTGTGCAATTGAAGGTTACACAGGTGCTGGCAATGCTAAAGGGTTAAAAATTATAATGTTCATGTTATGCGCTGTAATTATATTATACAAATTTTTTTGAATTAATAATTACTAATTTAAAAAATTATGTGATTTTTATACGAAGAAATATTAATAGTGTTGCTAATGCAAACATACTATCTCTTTATAATGAAAAAAATGCCATATTTTTGCATGAGAAAACCAACCCATTGAAAACACTTAGTAAATTAAAAATTAGTGTAGGTCACCAGTGTAAGAAAAACTGTGAGTTGCCATTGCATTGTGGTAAATCTGGAAAGGAAGGAATGGAACTCCATAAACTAACACTTGCATTGTTTCTTTTTTTTATCATTGTTGACTAATACCTACTAATTTTCTTCAAATAAAAGTGGTCATACTGATTTCCAATAGTTTTTCCGTCTTTAATAATTCAGAAATGAGCTATAATTGCTATTTAGGATTCCATAACAAGATAACTGCAGACAAAATAACCACTAATGAAATAACTGACGAATAAAACAACCAAATTACAAAGAAAGCAATGAATATTAATATAATTCAAATAATATTAATCAAGCTTCAATCGAATATTTATGCAAAATACATACATCAAATAATGATCTAAAATAAATTAATAAATATTACGATATATCCTAACATCACAGTATTAATCGATTGAAAGTAATAAAATAACATTGCCAGTAAACACTCATAATTGATGATTATCAATTGTAAATAATATTTTACATACATTCATAAATATCTTCAAAATTATATTTAAGCACAATATTGTTAATCCGCTCATCAACATGGCAATTAACAAATTAACACTCATAACCTTTCAATCTTACATTGCAGGCAATATTGGTCAAACATTCAAAAATATTTTCCTGCTTACATTCAAGCATGATATTTTTAATTCAAAATAATTACGGACAGTTAATTAGTCCTTCAGTTATTTGGCCATGGTTATTTTGTCGTGCTGTTATGTTGTCTTTCGGTTATTTTGTCGCAGTTATTAAAGCGTGTCACTGCTATTTAGTGGCCACTTTAAATTAGTTTTTTCTATTTTGTTTTTAAATTTTAAGATTTTCAAACAGTAGAAATGGTTTCAAACATATGAATAAAGCAACTTTTACTAAATTTATGGAATCGAGATGTAAGTATTATACTCAATTAAGCAGCAATTGAATATGTAAAATGCACAAAGCGCATCATTTGAAATAAATTATCCATGATTTGAAAATGTATTGAGATAAAAGTCATTTATCTTTAGCATTAAATATTATTATACAGAGTGATCAAAAAGAAACTGTACTGTGGTTACCTTTGAAGTGCATAACACATCAGTGCTTGACATAGCTATAAACTGTCAAATTCTTTGGTTACTTTTTGAAAATACTTTAAACACTCACCATCTTTAAATTGACGATTACGGAAATATGCTTGTAATAAATAAATTTTTTGTTTATAACACTTTTCCTTTTATGCAGAACTTTAAACCAAAAAGGCAATTATAAAAAAACTAAAGAAATATTTGACAAGACCTTGACAGTTAACATGTATACATCATCAATTTTAATTTATACTACATGTTTTCTTCCAAAGGCAACCACAATACAGTTTTTTTTTTTGATCATTCTGTATTATTACAATATGTTTGAGGAGTGAACATAATATGGGTACATTCACACAAAATCATATTAATTATAAAATATCAGGGTAGTCCATGATTTGATTTTGTCAGGTAAGCAGTATTTACTTGATTTTGAAACAAAAACAAGTTTGTAATCTAACATTAAAAATTTGGAATATTCAAAATTTAATAAATGACATTCTTCTATAATAATAATAATAATAATAACAAAAAAAGATAACAGAACGTATATATATTTTGCATTACTATTATAAAATAATTTTACTATCATTACTAATGTAGAATTGGCAAGGTGCTGAAAGTAATAAGGCATCTGCAGCACGTGATCAAAATCACATGATTTTTCAGTTTGGAATATAAACATTGTAATCTAACCTAATATTTCTACACCTCTCGTCTGTGATGTGAGTAATATTTTATCTCAGCATTTTCTGTGTTTAACTGAAATTTGATGAAAGCAATGAATTGTTAAATATTTAGCAAATATTTTGCAGCTCTTGATTTTGTTTATACTCCAAATCAAATAACCTTGAAACCATGATGTCATGTGATACCTTATGCATTGATAATAATAACCTAAAAATCATGTTTACCTAACAAATTCTTAACTTGTCAACAATGTACAGGGTGGAATCTGTTGCCAGAATTGCCGTGAGTGGTGAAATTTTGCCACGGTGCTGTGGTGACAAATATCTCAAAAATTTAAAAAGTGGTGATAAATATCTGCTTAATAAATGTTTAAATGGCCTTCTCAATTAGATCAGTTGTCATTTTTACAAGGCCTGGGCATTTTCAAAAATTTCATTGTTTTTATAGTTCTAAAGCTGCTAGTTTGTGAGTAGTTACTTGACCTTTAAAAGTGCTAATTTTAAAATAGTGCGCTGCAAATTGATATTTTGAAGCTCAGTTTTAACTTTTTAAGCTTATCCAAAAATTATTTGACAACTCTAACGCAAATTACTGTACAAAAGTAGAAAAAGGCAAGAAATCTTGCACAAAACAAAACAAAGTCAGGGCAAATTACATAAATACCAAATCTTGATGATTAGCAAAGTAACAAACCATGATTTGAATTTGACACATTACTAGCCAAGTAAGTGATGCCTTTGGCAGTTAACATAAAAAACATGATCTAATCGAGAAGACCGTGATTGAAATTAATAACTAATAAGAATTGTGTCTGCTCATTACATCAGATGAAAAATAATATGATATTTTAACGTACTTTAAGAAAATAATGTAAGTTGGCTTTCAAGTCTAAGAAATACAAACAATATTTCTTATTAAAATTAAAAATATTTGCATAGAAGAAATATCAATTTGTCCCAATCTTTTATGGGGTAATATGTATAATATAAAAACAAATTTTATGTCCCCATCAAAAAAATTGTGCAACCATTGATTATTGTACCTCCAAATGATCGTTTTGTCTCTATTCTGAACTCATCAGTGAAGGTAACTGTTATATCATTTTATTTTGTCAAAAAAAAAGGCAAAAGTTAGCTATAACAGGTTATGAATTTGATGTTTAACTTAATAAATGACATTGTCACTGTTAACAACTGAAGTTAAAAACAAAATGATTTTAAATCTTCTGTTAGCCATCAGCAGTGAAATTCCCCCACCAACATGCAGCATCTCTTTCTATTACATTGTCATGGGCCACTCAGATATTTATAATTTGAAGTGGATTGTAGAGTATATTAATTAAATAAACTAGTCTAAGTGTTAAACAATTCTTTGTGCATTTTACTTTATTGTATTTTGCTTTTGCTAGTAACCCAGCAATTCTTCATATGAATTCAACTAATAAGATTGTAGTGTGCCCGAATGAATATCATATTTAGTGGCAGAAACAAAAACTGTTATTGGTGTCAGTTTTGTCAAAACCATTTATCAATTTGTTGAAAGTACATTAGCAATAAAAAACTTTTACATCCCAACCTTGAGAAATAATTCAAAGTTAGATCACTTTTTTCTTTTGTTCTTGCCACCAAATTATAGTTATTTATGCAACAAAAATATTCAAATGTTTCTTCATATTGTTAAAATCCAAAATTCTCCATTTCTATTATAATTCTGTAGTTGTGTTGGTACATCTGGAAATCTAAAACTTTAGTTACCAAACTGACACTAGTTTTTAAAATCTAGTCTCAGTAATACAAAATGACATATACTACTAACAGGCAGCGATACTGAACTTGGAATGCATAATTACAAAATCTTTAATAGAAAAAAGAACAAAACTGCTGACTAAGGTCTTACCCACAAGTCTGGACACTGTAGTGGAAGGGGCAGCTTAATGAAGCCAGTTTTGGTAGTGTCCTAGAAGTGTTACAAGTAGGTACTGCCCATGAAATCTTGAAACATATCACCACGAAATATATTCAGATTTAGTGCTGCAACTTATTTATATGGATTACATGATAACTAGCAGAATGGACTTCAATAAGCAACCCTTCTTCACCATCAAACTTACTATGAAGTTTCCAGATCTGTATACAAGACCATGCTGCTGACTTTGTGCTCAATGCATCAACCTAGCTTCTTTATTACCATCATAACAAAAAGAAGTCCCAATCATTGTTATTATTAAAACTAAATTTTATTTTGATTTACAACTGGGAAGTTATTTTACTTTGTTTCAGTATTCATCAACATTAAACAAACTCTTCATAACAGTTGCGAACCCCTTCCCCATTGATTTCAAATGGGATGCTCAAATAAAGAATTTCTATGTCCGGGCAACTCCATTATTTAGTCTTGCGCAACATGCCCAAGAGTTAGTGACAAGATGCATTCCACATACTCAAGGAACATATGAAACAAACAGAAGTAAATTCTAAATTAAAAACTGTATATTTTTCTTATTAATTTTGATTCTTTGTAGATGTCCCTCAACACATCTGGGACCATGTGGTACGATGCCAATCTGTAAATGCAGAATATCACGGAAGCAAGGAAGAAAGGAGACACCTTAATGTTCTAGTCCCGCTTGGTGTTCCACAAACAGGAACAGATACTGTTCGACACATGTACTCTTTCATGTGTCAAAACTCATGTCCATCTGGCATGAATCGAAAGCCATTTGAAGTTATTTTTACATTAGAAGATGAAATGTAAGTTTTGATGTTATGCATTATACAAAGTCCAAATAATTTTTTTAATTTCTGCGTATAGAGGAACTGTGTATGGACGTAGGAAATTGAACGTTAGGGTATGTTCTTGTCCAAAAAGGGACAAAGAAAAGGAAGAAAAGGATTATTTGAAAGAAATAGACTTGCGTGGTGCAGCTCCTCCTGGAAAAAGAAGAAAGACTGAGAAGGTTGATAAAAAACCATCTAGTGTAATACCACCATTAGATACAACGGAATTTACCGGACAAGTATGTAACTTACATGAACAAATTCAGCAGTTACATTACATAATTATATTTTTCTTATTACTACAGATTACAATATGTGGCAAACAAAATTTTGCTAAACTTGTTAGAATGGCTTATGACATGATGGCAGGTGACCTGCTACTTCATGGTCCAAATGCAGATGTACAGAAAGTTGCGGATAATCTGAAAAAGCAGTTAAGTAAGTCTCATGTTTTACTTATACATCATTTGTTTAAAACTCGTTATTAATTTGTTTTATTTTATATTGCAGAAGAACTGGAATGATTGCCATCTTCAAAACTATGATTTAAAGAAACAAAATGTAATTTGTTATAAGCCAATAAGAGTGAAATACAAATATGATATTGTTCTTAGAATTAGGTACATTTGTTAGTCTAATTTGAAATTAGATGAACAATTATTTTTTTATATTATTGTTAATAATAGTAATAGGTTTTTATTGTTCTTTATTTTGTTAGAGAAGCTCAGCAAATCCTCTTTGGTCAAAAATGGGATTAAGCTGGCTTGGGTATTGATATACCTAGATGAAAATGAATTTATATAATTTCTATTTTTTTCACATTTGTTCATTATTGCATTTGTTATTTTATATGCAATTGTAGATTTAAGTAAAACATAACAGTGATAACTTGCTGTTTGTTGCAATACATATGTGCAAAATAATACTTAAATTTACGAGAAAGAAAATTTCTCATTGTGTTGTTAAGCAATTTTAAAAGTATTTTTATAGAAATGTATAACTAGTTATTCGAAATTACATAAATAGTATAAGTAGAAAATTTCCAATTACAGTAAAATCTGTACAAGACAGAATTTGGAAAAGCTGGAATCCTGTTTATTTCAGAGATCTTTTTGTAGTCCTAGCTTAAATATAGGGAAAAGTGTATAAATGCATATCTTTTAAGATGGAAACTGTCTTAACACCCACATGGATAACATATTTAATACAAATTATATTGCATAAAACAGACACCAAATACGAGCAGTTTCATCTGGCATATGCGGAGTGCATAATCAATTAAGAGGATAGATTATTTACAATTGGTGACTTTTTAACTTTTGTATGAGAACAGTTCTTGGTATTTAGCAATTATATGTAAACAACCTTTTTGTTTGTTTATAATAAACTTTGATTATATAAAACAAAGTCTATTTTCTGACTGATAATTTAAAAATAATTTAAAAAATTTTAAAATTATGGATTTTTAAAAATTAAGTTGTAGCAACACACTGTATGGAAAAGCGAAAACGGTCAATAAGAATATGAGATTATGTATGGCTTTTTACCGACCAGTCACATACTGAACCCTATATGCAATACTTATTTGTTTTTATTTTATGTGATTAATCATTAAAATAAAGTTCCATCTTGTACAGATCTGTTTTCTGTTAGACTAGTTTTTTACTAGCTGAAATTCTGTCTAAGGCAGAATCGTGTTTTGTTCCCAAGCGATTCTGCCTTATACAGATTTCGTTGTACCATAGATTAGGATGTTTTTTATTAGCCACACAAATAGTCTTGTGTTCAATCTCCTGTTGTTTGCTGCTCAGTTTATTCTTTGTCAATAAATAAATAGTATTCTTAAATGTTTTAATATATTTTTCAATTTTAACCCTTTTTTCTTCTTAAGTTAGTCATAGAAACTTTATGAGTTTTTGATAGAAATATTACTTAAAAGAGTAGCTTGATTTGATTTACATTGCTAGCCAGATTGTCATTCTTTGGCTTATACATCTCAAAAATATTGCAATGTTCTGTTTTTATAAAACGTTTATATTTAATATTTATTTCAACCAAGTCTATTATAGTTTATTACTAATACTTATTTTCACTAAATTTATTTCGTTCGTTGTTACAAGTCTATTCACTGCATCACAACTGCGTACCTGGTGACTGTCCTCTCGCTGGAGTGTATATTTTGTTTCCTTGTTTATCTCGATGAACCTAGAAGGTTGGCGCCTTTTCGCACATTCGATGATCGGAATGACTGGACCGTTCCAGACTTTTCTGGTATATTCGACTGGTCGCCCATTACAATATGATGATTTTTAAAATATTGCTGATGATACACAGTTTAAAATCTTATTTTCCTGTTCTACCTTAAATTCAGGTAAGCATGAAACATGAAATCTTAACAAGGTATATTTTGATAGTTCACCAAAAATTATTAAATAAACTCTTAAGTTGGTCAAATGTCATTTAAATTCCAGAAATGCAGAGATGTCGAGAAAGAAACTTTCATCTGAGAAATTACCGGAAGAAATTTTAATCTTATCATATTATCTCAGCTGATACAATGTATTCATGATCCACCTTTAATATGTTGTAAACAAATCAAGATATCGAAATAAGAAAAAAACATGTTAATTAATGTATGGAGGGGGACATTAGATTACACATTTAACTCAATCATAGGGGTTACTGTGTTTGCCTTGGCACACCTAGGCTTAAAATCTTAAATGGTACCCTTTTACTTGTGACATGTCGTTGGAAAGGGAATGATGAGGGCAATCTTTTGCTAAAAACAATCCAAATTGGTCTGCTTGATTTAAAGTTATACCAATTGCCTTCCCCAAGTAAATAAATGCATTTTAATTATTTTAGTGCTTACTTTAGATACAAGTAGGATGAAAATAAACATTTTTAATTGAATAAATTGCACTGTCAATAGAAAATCAAAACGAAAGTAAAGGACGAATATAAAATAAGCATTTTTTTGAAGATACTACCTAAATTACATACATGTAAACTAGGATTCTTGAACAATTTTCTTTTCAGTCCTCAATCTGTAAGTATAATAGGTTATAATGGTCAAAAGTCCAAATATTAATTTCTTGAATAACTCGTTCAGGTTTAAATAAATTAGAAAGAGTTGAGGATGATGTCACTTCGCCCAAGTGTTAAGTATACTCGTGGTTATGATGATGACTGATTATGAGGCATGGCAGCCCGTTACCATCAAGTGCGGTAATGTCATATTGCTGGAAAAATAGTCCCACATTCTTTTTTAAATATCTTGTATCAAAAAGATAAAAAATATAAAATTCAATATTTTATTTGTCTTTGTTGTTGTATTGAATTCTATAAACTTCACAGAGCATTACTGATACAAAATACTTTCTAAAAACAAAAACTATCCACATTGTGCAAACTTATACTTGTTTATCGTCTAGAATTACATATTAAAGCAATCAAGCTGAGATAATTTCCATAAAGAATATGACTTTGTTGCTATAATGAGACGTTTCATGTGGTAAGAAACTTTGATTTGAGTACAGAATTAGTACCATTACATAGTGAATTGTTATTAGGCTAGGTATTCTCTAAAAATTTCCTATTTTGTGTGGTTTCTTCGCTGCTGTTTTATTTTCTATTGACAGTTCCTTTTATGAGTTTCCATATATTCAATGGAGAAATTCCACAATTAGCTTTTCATGGGTAGTTTTGCAAATTTAGTTTGTTATAACATTTTAAAAGGTTTGATTTTATACTACAGTAAAAGCATAATTTTGAAATCTACCATAATGGCCAATCAAAATGTGTAGATCAACACACTAATCAAGTTTCATTGGTTAATAGTTGACACTGATTGACAGCACAATGCAATGTCATTGTGATCCTGTATTCTGATTGGTTGATGGTATACTTTTGAATTTTGTTTTAAACTTAAATAGTGGATATCAACGACAAGAATCTCACCATTCCATTATTATGGAACATCCCCATTAAAAATGTTTATATTCATCTGTTTGTAATCCAAAACAGACAGACTTCCAAGACTTACCTACATTGGACTCATCATCAGACTTATTCAGTAAAAGTATCTAGTGTGCCACGTTTACTGCATGATAATACCAGCTTATTCAGAAGGTTTCTGCGAACGCCAAAAGGAAGCGGTCCCCTCAGACTCCTATCAGGCTTCAAATCAGACATGATGGTTCCCCTAAGTCCCTCTAACTGATGTGAAAGCATAAACAATGAATTAAAAACTAATGTAAATATAACTAAGAATATTTAGAATACATACCATATGTCCCCTTTGAAAATGCATGATAGGGATTTCCCATATAAAATCTTTAATCTTGAATTCTATCTCTGTCATGCATTTTAGAAAAAGATGTTTAGAATAAAAGTTGTTCAGAATGCAGAATGCACATTAATGAGCTCAAAGTTTTTGTTTATGGGTGTACTGCACATACAACATTTGACAAAAGTGTAGAAAAACTTGGAATTTGTGGCATGAAATGTATAATTAACAAGTTCATTTTATGCAGTGACATCTTTATATATAGTAAGCACTAAATGAGTAAAAATACATTTACTTACATTTGTTTGCAAGACATACACACACAATATTCTGCTCAAAGTAAAAATTTCATTTTTTTTTTTAATACTTTTGTTAAATGTTGTACATGTAATACACAGAAGTTTTGAGCTCATTATGTGCGGAATTAAATTCTGAACAACTTTCGTTATAAACATTTTGTTCTAAAAATCTCAGAAGTTGACAAATCTGTCACTGAAACGATGGATTGAAATCCAATCCTTCTGCAACAATAACCATAAGTTGCCAAGAACACTAATCAAATAAGGAAATCTTTCACATTTATGACGTTTCACATTCTATACCTAAGAAATGGACTTTAGCAAGATTCATATTACTAAACTTGAAAGTTGAAACCTAATTATTTTTAAAGAGAGACATATTTATTTGTTTTAATTAGTGAAAATATGGATTTTGCATATAAAAAATAAGAGAACTTGAAAACAAACCGACACAGAAGTTTATATATTAGAAACAATTCTTTTTATAATATAGACAACATATTCAGAATTATAGATGTTACTAAATACATCAGATGTAGATAATTTATTCAATTGTTTTGATATATTATTCAGCTGACAAGCTTTAAAAAATACAATATTCATGGATCAAACTGTTGGAAACTAATTTATGATTTATTAATAAAACTTTCCAAACTAATTTGCATTGTAATAAATATTTATTATAATTATGCTATTAGATACCGTTTGGGAAATAAAAACAATTTTATGTAAATATATTTTCAAATGATGAACTTTCTGAGATTTTTCCATATAATACATATTTATAACAGATTTAAATCCCTGATACTCTTTGTAGTTTAGAGATCAAAAAGAACCTATTTTTCTGTATTTATAACAGACATAGATGTAGGTAGATATGTATATGTTACATTCACATACAATACAAATACAAAAAGACTTTAAGGTGGAATTAAAGCTTTTGAAGATTCTTCTTTTGGAAATATTGAAATGTGTTATACAAAAAGGAATACTTAGATTCATGTAAATTATTAAATAAACAACGTTAAATAATTAGTCCTTTAATAATTTATCAACTACATACCAATAAATTCAGTCAAACAGAACAAATTTATAAAAAGTAATAGATTAAAATTAGTATTGATAACTGTATAGATTACTCCCTTTTACATGAAACCGTCAATCCTACACAGAAAAATCAAAGAACTTTTTTACTTACATTTCAATGCATAAATCAAACAAGAAAAAGTATTTGTGTATTTAGATCTACAGGGATTATCCTCTATCTCAACTTAAAAATGATTCCATATAAATACGCAAACTGCAAAACATAAATTCAGTGTTTTTCTATCCGTCGTTACTGCACGTAAAAGAAGAAGTCTATTTTTGTTATAATGTGCACATATAAAATCAGGTAAAATATAGAAATTATTGTTATATAAAATGTTTAATTCTTTTTTTTTCTATCTTTTTTAGATCTGCACGACCTAGCACTTTTTGTATCATTATAGCAGTTGCTGCAATTATTTCCATCATTAGTGTATGTTGCGAAGCGCAAGTAACATTTTCTAGAGATTGGAATGCTGGTAAAAGGTCTGATACGTTAGACTTTCACACAAAAAAGATACCAACAAGCCCATGTCACATGATTTTGGTAAGATGATATTTAGATATGAGAAAATTAGAAATGAAGAAAAGTCTTTTTATTTACAGAATCAAATACGGCAACTTGCTGCATGTGACTCAAGAAATGAAGATATTGATACTGGTTCACCTTATTATGTGGCAAAAATTTAGAGAAATACTTTTTAAGATAAAATGGATTATAGATATGCAAGTGATTACAGATTATTGTATATTGTATAAGACTATAATCACTTTGTAAAAATAAAAAATTACTATAAAATGAAATAAATTTCTCAGCAATCTGGTAATATTTGTTTTAACATAATCAAATTAATATGTAAGCATCTGAATGGTTCCAGTGGATGTTTAAAGAATATAAGAAATTATTTTGAGCTATACTTTGTTAATACACAGAATACCAAATAGTAATTATATGTATAATATAATAATGCAGAAACATTATATTGCTGTAAAATTTAAAAATAAGATTATAATTTATTACTTATTAAAGATTAGTTTGGTAGATTGGTTAGTCCTGTATCAAATGCATCCAATCGCCAGTTTTAGTTTACCGCCAATTAAAATTGTCAACCTAAAGAAAATAAAAATGACAACTGTGATAACAGAAAAGTCGATTTTTTCTACAATAAAAATTGAGGTTAAATTAAATGTCAAAACAATTACAAACTGCTTTACAAATCCAAATAATTAAAGACTCAAGAAATATAACAGAAAGCATCACGACATATAAGAGAAAAATGAAAGTACTGCTATAAAATACAAATTTAGTAGTAGAAAAGTTCAGCTGAATTTTGCTTTTGTACAATATTCTCAATCTGAACACATATAAACATAACCAAAATAATGAACGATTTTAATAATTTCTCTGCAGTTGATTTAAATAAAATGTGTAGAGTATGTATGAATAATGTAGAGAATAATTACGTGCCATTATTTAGTGCAACTATTGCGAACAGTTCAATTGTATTAGCAACAAAAATAATGTCTTTTACATCATTACAGGTAAATTTATAAGTTCTATTAATTTAGTAAGTGTATTGTATGAAATAATTGCAGTTATCTTATGGGGATGGATTACCACATTCAGTTTGTCCAAATTGTTCCCAACAAATAGAAAATGCTTATCTATTGAAATTACAATGTGAAGAATCAGATATGACATTAAGAAGGTATTTAAATCCTAACACTGCAATCCCAGACCAAAATATTGATTTGAACAAATCTTCTTTAATAACTACTAACCATAGCTTAGAGCAGGATTTTGATACAGTTTTTCCTGGAAATACATCGGATTCTGATCTGTTTTCAGATTCTTGTAATGTACAAGATGAAAACATTAAAATAGATAATAATAAATTTTTAGATACATCAATAGACAAAAATAAAGAAAATATTAAAACATTTGAATGTATTGAATGTAAAAATACATTTAGCAAACAAAATCAATTGAAACTTCATATGAGAATACACAAAAAGAAAAATTTTCCCTGCAAAATTTGTCCAGATGTGTTTGCAACATCGCAACAATTAATGCAACATACAAAAACTCATGATAACAGTAATATTCAGAAAAGAAATCAGGATAAAGAAACGGTACATATCTGCACAGTTTGTGATGCAAAATATCAAGATAATGATAACTTAATAGAGCATATGTTGCGTGAACATACAGAAAAAGAAGTGCAAGATGATAATCCAGAAAAGACATCTGAAGAGCGATTAGTATGTAATGTTTGTAATAAATCTTATTTAAAAGCTAGTAATCTAGCTGCTCACATGGGAACACATACAGGAGTAAAACCCTTCGAATGCCATATTTGTGGAAAACGATTTACACAAGGACGTGCACATGCATGTCATATGCGAACTCATTCAGATGCAGTTAGTAAACCACACAGATGTAATGTATGCAATAAGGAGTTTGAACAGGAAAGTCAGCTTAGCGTGCATATGAAAAAACATTCAGGCCGAAGTTTTGTATGCAATGTTTGTGGAAAGAGTTATTGTAATTCTGGAAATTTAAAATCACATTTAAGATTACATACCGGAGATAAACCTTACGCTTGTCATATTTGTGGTAGAAAATTTGCACAAAGTAATGCTCATTCATATCATATGAAAACACATTCAGGTAGTTAAATTGAAATACTATAATATTCAAATGTGTAAGTTTTATGAAACTGAATTTTAGGTGAAAGGCCATTTGCTTGTGATGTATGTCCTAAAGCATTTACAACAAATGGACAATTAATAAATCATCGTAGACTTCACACTGGTGAAAAGCCTTTTGCATGTACTATTTGTCACAAGCGATTTACTCAAAAAGTTGCCCATACAATACATATGATGACACATACTGGAAATAAACCTCATTTATGTAGTATTTGTGGAAAAAAATACTCACAGAATAGTCAGTTAGTTGAACATATGCGCTCGCATACAGGTGAAACATTGCAATGTAATATTTGTGGTAAAGGATATTCAACAGCTGGTAATTTAGCGGCTCATATGAAAACTCATACAGGTATAAAATCTCACATATGTAGTGTATGTAATAAGGGTTTCTACGTTGCCAACAAACTAGCAAAACATATGAGAACACATACTGGTGAAAGACCATACGCTTGCTCAGTATGTCCAAAAAGGTTTACTAGTTCAGATGTAATGAAGGTGCATATAAGAATTCATACAGGTGAAAGACCATATAGATGTGATGTATGTGGAAGAGGTTTTACAAATAATTCTCAATTAACTGTTCATATGAGATCACATACGGGTCAAAGACCTTATGTATGTAATATATGTTTTCAAGGATTTACAACTTCAGCTAGTTTAGCTGTACATTCAAATACTTGTAGTAATGGAATACGTAGAGTGTCAGACACTGCTATATATCCTAATAGTAATATGAATTTTAAGTAAGAAATTTTATCTAATAGTATATAGTACAAAATCTTAAAGATGTTCATTTTTAGATAAGAAAGCCAAAAAGTGTATTATGTTGCCATAAACATTTATTTTTAAAATAAAAGTCATTCTTCTTTTTGTTTTATAATGACTGTGAATTACTTTATAATACTTTTATTTATTATATAGATGTTATTCCACATAGGGTGACCAGATGCCATAATATGGAATTTGGGACATGCAGTCAAATGAAAATTAACGTTTACAAAAATTTTATATCTCTTTTGCACGGCCGCCTTAAAGTTGGCACTTTATAACTCATTGTCGATGTCAAAAGTTGACAATTATATCAATGTTATAAAGCTGTATCGATGTTATAATGAATTCATGATACGGACCTATGATCTTGGCTAACTTCATTTTTTAATCTATCATCAATGATTTTTCTTTATTATTTTTTTTAAAATATGGTCGTGCAAAAAATATTGTATATAACTCGAGTGTAAAGTATTTTTTTTGAACTCGTAGGGTTTATGGTACTCACTGCTACTCACACCATAAATTTCCTACTTGTTCAAGAAACTTCACTTTACACCCTTGTTATATAAATAACTATTTGTTTACATAATAAATTAATACAAACGCTTAATTAAATAACAAATTTGAATAACACTGACATGTGACATACCAATGAGTATTTTTGTTTTGTAGAGCTTTGTTTAATAGGCAACAAAGGTTATGACAAAAATAATGTGATGCAGTCGCAGTGACCTTGGCACTATAAGAAGAAGTAAAATATAATGAAGACAAACATAAAATCAAGACATTTCCATGTCCCAGGAGTTTCTATGGGGACAACAGAATGTTTTACTGATATTAAGGACAATCCCAAAAAATTAGGAAGCCTGGTCATTGTAGTTTCACATTTATTGTATGTTCGGATGGTCACACTAGTGTGCACTTGATTCACATTTTTTTGGTGGTAAATTGCACCACCACAGAACGAGTGCTGTGCCTTCAGGTGGTTGCATTGCACTTTCTCTGGTTGCTCTAACTTGCACTGTTTTACTTCTTGGTGCATCTACCACTTGAGTAATTTCAAACTATAAAATGGCGGGTTTAGTAAAAGGTTTGATTGTTGAAGAGTTAGCAGAGTCATAATCTATTATGTCAGACACCAGCAATTCTGATAAAGATATTGAAGAGTTGTCGAATTTCGTGATGAAAAAGGAAGAGAGGCCTAAAGTGGAAAATTTTATAAATATTGCACCTCTACTTAGTTATTGCTAAACGTTAACACTGCATAAATTTACTTTATAAAAATACTTGGAAGTGATACCTACCTATCCATTTTCAAACTACCTGCATTTTTCGGGGGGCAATAAATTCTTTCATTTGAATTCAGGTGTGAACCACAAGTTTTCAATTTGGCATAGTTGTTGCCGTATTTGCGCGGTGCCTGTACAACCAGTGGCGTAAATAGTGGACGCAAAAGCCTAGAGTGCGGGGAGCCCGAAGGATTTGGGAGCCCCACGGTCGTTTACAGACATGAAATAAAAATAGCCATATAATTAGAAAAGTCTGGATAAGCGAAATTTTTACTGTCCAGTTCATTTTACTTTTCACTTTCAACTAAAATCTCTATTATGTTGTCAGGTAGTCGGTTTATTGCAATTTGCCGGAAGTTATATCTCTGTTGTACAGTTTGTTGGTATTTTTGTATTTATTGCACATTGTCGGTATCTTAGAAATAAAACCCTCATTCTTGTAAAAGGGCAATAATATCTGTTTCACATCTGTCTAACTTTTACTTTCCTTCTACCCTTAAAATATAAATTACTTTATGATGTTAATATTGTAGTATATAAACAAATTTAAAATATTTGTTGTCACAGTTATGATTCAGAATTCACTTATTTAGAACCAAGTCAAATAGTCAGAGTAATTATTAAATTCGGTCAAAAACTTCTAAATTTTATTTAAAAGAGTATAATAAGTTAGATGTAAAGAAAGTTATTGAAAATAAAAATCAAAGCCTAATTTGTAATTTGTCTGTCGCATAAGTACCTACTACCACATATTTAAAAATACAATGTGGTATAAAGTGCCATTTTTTTAAATATTATGTACATCATGAAATACTAAGGGACCTCGAAATTATGTTTGCGAGGGGGGGGGGCTAAAATTATATGTACGCCACTGTGTGCAACTCGATCACATGATCACTTTGCCTCGATGCACATTCAGTATGTACTAGCTCGGTGCTAGTGTGGTGCCACCCGAACGTGTCATTAGTAATAAACAAAAGGTATACTGCAATAGAAACAATTAATCATTGTCAGGGCAGACATTACCTAGCTATCATGTTAACAAACTACCTTCGTCTGCTTTTTGTAGATTAAACCCAACCCAAATAACTATGCAGCAATTTCAAGCAAATTTGTGAAATTGGTTCTGATGTCTCACTAAGCGCCCATACTTGGTTTTAAAGGCGCCATCTGCATTTTGTTTTCTGGCCGATACATTACAGAATTCATGTTTTAAATAAGTAAAAGTGGGTGACCTAACTTCAGGTTGAACCCAGCCCACTTGATTAGTTAGTTTTTGTATAATTTGGCAATTTCAATCAGTGAAGTGGTCTGTGACTAATCTGAAGTTGGATCACTAGCTGTTGCTGAAAATTATTGATGTAACTGTAATGCAGAGACTTCAGTTTTTAATTCCAGCTATTTAGTGACTACTAAGGGTAGGATCTCAGTTTCAAATGATAATCGTTGTTAAATTATGATCACCTAGATATGTTTCTTTTTGTTTTCTAGTCCACTTTTTGCTTTAAGTCACTGGCAACTTGTTAAAATGTCTAACATTACAAATGTAGAAAGCACTTACTTACAATTAAATTTTTGGGCCCTCTTAATCTGTGAGAGAAATACAGATATCCTTAAGTAGGCCTTGAATAATACAGTCTTCATTTGTAAGAAAGGTATTTTATAATATATTTGAAATAGATATGGAAAAAACTCCGGCATATATTATTGTTGGTTGAATATTCCGAAATGACAGATTCACAATGTCCTTCATTTAGGTAGGTATACCTATTTAGAAAAGCCTCTGGAATTTTAGCTGCTTCCTAATCTTTTCATAAACTAATTTTATCTAAAAAATACCTATTTATTTTTAAGATTTTGCTTTCAGTCCACAAAATGTTGATCTAGCCCCCTTCAAATTTTGTTGCACTCCCAGTCCCCTGAATTCAGTTATTAAAAAACGCTGAAAGAATTCACTTTACACAATTGCACCAGGGCCTACGAACTGATTTTTGCATGCTTACAACAATGCATCCCACTATAGCTTAACATCTGAAACTAGCATCAGTGGAAAGGGATTACTATAATAGATTAAATTAAATCATGCAATTGGTACATAGAAATAAATGCCAGTTTATATGTTTGAGCATTTATTACTCCACATATATATCTGATAAATTAAAAACATCACTAAAAAATATATTTTGCTACATTGACACTTTGTTTTGTCTTGTCTTTTAAGTGCATGGTTTGTTCATTATTTCGAAATTAATATTATAAACAAAAGATATAGGTACTATAAGTTAGAAGTAAAATTAAGAGCTGGTCTTTTCACCTCTTAACAAATTTATCTGCTGGATAAATACTATATGGTAATCATTGTTATAATAATTATTAGTATATTTACAGCTACTATCTTTTAAATAAAGTTATCAAGAGATGAAAAGACTGGCCCTAGATTAAAAAACAATTTATGCTTGATTAAATACAAACTTTTATACTTCTGCAAATTGGTCTCATTTTTTTAAATAAAATTAATAGGTATCAAAATTACCTTTACATATTTCGAAAGAAACATAAATATTAAAACCATATAATAATGAATATATTGACATAACATAAACACACAGTACTTTAGAAGTAGGTACTTTTAGGAATGTACATTTATATAATTATGTTTAATAATACTTTTAATACTCTGGGTTTTTACAAACAGGTAAAAGACATAGAATACCAAAAAACGTCTCAGCAACTTGAAATGCAAATTGAATACCACATATAATGTATTCGAGTCTTAAAACTACACTTTGCCATACAACAAAGTAAACAACTCCAACAGCCGATGGTATAGTTAAAGAAAGTGCTAGAAGCACTGGCCATGCTATAAAAAATTTATTTATATTTTAGAAAATTGGATAAACACTTTTTAAAATACCTTTCTCTGTTAAATTTCCTCTTCTGGCAAGTATAACACGAAATAGCTCTAATACACAGACTGCTAACAGAACACCAAAATCGGTTTCAAAATTTGGCAACGTTAAATTTATTGCTTTTACGACGTTCATCCCTATTTCGCAAACGGCAAATAAACCAAAATAATACGAGTTCAAATATAAAAGGACTTCGAATATTAAAGAGGCGTTCATTTTAAATTATAAAATATCATTTGTGGAAACCACTGTAAAGAAAATCAAAACAAATAACCTAACCTATAAAATTTTAATCAATTAATCAATACTTTTAATTTGTCCTTTTAGCGAATGACGTCAATTGTGTTGTAATAATCAACAAACGCAAGAAAAACACAGAAATCTTAATTGAATAGCGAAATTTATTTGTAAATAAATCGCCTTTGCATACATTTAATACAGATTATTATTTTTTCTGAAAAGAAAAGAATATTTTATTACAAGTATCTAAATCTTAGTTTTTACAAACAATTTATTATCCATGTTTACTAACACTGCTTTATTTTTCAAATGCAGTTATATTTATATTAATAATAAAAGTCGCAACTCTTTTCTAGTAAATAAATTTTAAATCTGGGGAAACTTGTAATTAAGATGAATGCATGTTGTCAGACTTGTTGAAGTATGTTGGAGGTACTGTAATTTGACAGTACAACATCAAACATAACCTTCAATTATTTAGTTTTAGGTTTACTTAAAAACTTTAAAACACGAATGAATTGAATTATTTTTAAAAATACAATGGATCGAGGGGACAATCTTCATCAAGTCACAAATACTCAGCATGATTTGTATCTGCAAGAAATAGAAGGTATTGACGATTATTGGGGACCTACATTTCGGTAAGTGGATCGTGGGCGTAAAGTATTCGTGAACTTATTAACTTTTGTAAACTACAATGTATTTTACAGAGCAATTTATGACAATGGTGAACATAGTGAATTTCAAGAAAAATTAGAGCAACGTATACGACATCATGATAAAGATATTGAACGATTGTGTAATGTTTACTACCAAGGATTTATAGATTCAATTAGGGAGTTATTGGAAGTGCGGTCACAAGCTAAAAAGTTAAATGTAAGTTACAAATAATTACCTGTTATTAGTTTAATATTGTAAATATATGTTAAATTGTTTTGCAGACAGAAGTGGGCACTTTGGATAATCAGTTACAAAGTTCTGCAGAGAATATTTTAAAATCTGGTGCTGAGCTTGTGCAGGCACGCAAAGTTCAAAATAATATAGCAGTCGTAATTGCACAGCTTAATTTGTGTCTTCCAGTGTTGACTACATATTCTAAGTTGAAGAAACAGATTGCTGAAAAACGGTAAGTTATTTAAAGTACTGGTTGAAAATCTCTCCATGGTTCTGTGAACAGAACAAAATAATCTGCAAGTGCAGCTGCATCGTGCATGATATGATATTACCAAGGAGCACTAAACAGTAGTTGATATGTCATGTTAAGAATTGGTGATTTACTTGTGTCAGCAGTGCAACATTAACTAGGGGATGCGTACATGTAAGAAGTATACAGGCAAAGAACTTCAAGATGTATTGAGCTGCTGATAAACCAAGTACATCACTATCTTACAAAAATTACATGTGTATGATTGTCCAGCCAAGTAGTATCGATAAGAGCAATGTGTTTATATGCAGCTGTGGCCAAGTATACGAACAACTTATACCATCAATTAAGTGTTACCACTTCTTGGATTTTACTAAAAAAACAATCAACAAATTTTAACAAATACAAACATTGACTTACATTTTATCATATATAATTTATCATGTTAATGTTCATTATTAACTATGTATACTCAATCACAGATGTACGTTCGACTTCAGACATTTCTATGCAACTATATACATTAAAAAATTATGTCAAGTGTATCTTACAAAATAATGCAAACATAACTTCTCTGCTCACGATGTAAATGTCTCAAATCCTTATCTTTTTTGTATTGGTTTGGCATTTGTGGTTAAAAGGTCTTTGTTATTATTTTGCTAAGAAGAAAATTATGTGAGTTTTTTAGATTGCATTCACACATATGTCATTGAACTTGGCATGAGTAATGAAGCAAACAATAATTGTTTAATTTCTAAAGTTGAGAATATAGGAAAGTGTTAAGTATTTTATTAAAATACAAACTTCTACTTAAAACTTTATATCTTATGAATTACCAATTTATACATTCTACAATTAAAAAAAAACCAGTGTTTACAAAGCATCTTATTAGCTGAATTCTGATTACACTGCAATCATTCTGTATAAAATAACATTAAGCACACATACGGCAGTCATTCTAAATATAAACAAATATTTCTGTTGTGTTCACATTTCCCAGAAAAGTTCAGCTTTCAGTTCCTTTTTACTGTAATAATTCATTAAAAATAAAAAAAAATTTCTAGGTTAATCACCACTTAAGAAGTGTTTTCCATTTAACCAAAGTGGTGATAAACCTTTGAATTAATTTATCTTTTTGTTCTGAACGATGAATAAGATATTAAAATGAAAGCTATAAAGTACTGCATACATCCTAATTAAACACAACTTGTCTGAAATAGAGTTCGACCACACCTGGAAAATTGGAAAAAGGCTGAAAACATTAGGGAGAAAATTTAATAGAGAAAGTCATGGAAATAAAAGTCAGTGAATTTAATTATTTTGCCTGAGATTTTTAATAACAGCAATAGTATATTAAGTACTGGGGGACTGAAAACGTTTTTATTTCCCGAGGGGATGTTTAAAGCATTTTTTACGTAAAATGCGTTATTTTCTAATAAAATTATATTTTTCAAAATCTCTCAAATTCATCAGCGTATAGTAAGGTAACATGGCTTCATCAGTTTTCAAGTTGCAGTAGTTAATGCAACTTTGATAATCATTAGGTTTTAACAACTGAACAGTACAAAAGTAGTACAGATACAAAGAATCTGCTTTTAAAACATTATGCACAGTAGAATTACTAGGAATATTAAATCAGTTAGAAATTCCAGGATCTTTAGAAACGCTTTGTAAAATTTGTTCTTCTTGTCCAACCGTCGATCTAATCTTCTAGATCAGTGATTCTCAACCACTTTTTTGAAGTGTGCCGCCACTACGAATACCCATACATAAGCGACGTCAGACAAGTAATTCGATTGGTTCTACCTTTGTAGCGGGGACTGACTGAACTAATGCGCATGACTATTACAGTTCTGGACTGGTTCTAGATTTAACCCAAACAAAGCTATATACTAGTTTAGTAAAATTCTTTTAAATCTATTTTATCGTTAGTGTGCCGCCAAATTTTTAAATTATTAAAAGTGTACCGTGATGAAAAAAAGGTTGAGAATCACCGTTCTAAATATACATTTGCTGATGGTCAATGACGATTATGAAATGTTCTCAAATATTCAGCTTTTGCTGCATTACCATTTCCCCCAAACTCCATAAACCCAGTACATATCATCATATTCATTGAAACTAAACTCCATGTGTTTACCAATAAATGGTTTCGATGAGAAACTAAAATTATGACAGATTCGGAATGACAGCAGTGATAATGTATCAAATAAAAAATCTCAAAATACGAGTTGGCTCAGAGTGCTTATACAGCATTGCCAGTGATAAGATTTTTGCCAAAAGCATCAATTTTCAGTTCAATAAAATACAAAATTTTAGAATTTGTTGTTATTTTACAAAATCTGTTGATAATATCCTGTCACAATATCGCAAGTATGAGGTGTATCCAATGCCAGTTTTCAACCGAACTAAAAAAAGTTTAGTTATTAAAATCGATTTGTCTGTCTGTATGTGTGTTTCAACTCTTGGCCACTCTACCCCACATATGATATATGACTTAGATATAGAATTTTACGTTGATTATGAATATGAAAATTGCATTTTAATATTTCAAACCGTTTTTGAGAAAATCGACTTTGAAGTCGAAGATTTTTAAAAAGTTTTTTCAAGCTAGTCCAGATTTGATGAGTGCAATAAATAGAAGAAATCATAAGATGAAAAAGTGTTGCTTACAGTTTTTTGATTGAATGCATGTTTGCCCGCCCTCCTTGGCTCTGAAGGCTTTATAAAGATAAAAGATGATGTAATAGTAAATTAATTATAAATGACACAATAGTTTATTAAAGATTATGCAATAGTAAATTAAAGATAGCGCAAAAAGTCAAAAATGAGTCATTTAGTTCAGTTATAATAATGCTTGCATTTTTAGCTTGTATATTTTACAGAGTATGTCTTGTTCAAAATTTCCAACTTTGATTGGCTCGTGAGGAAAGAGGAGACATCCACAAACTTCTTGGTGCAGGACTTTTCTTCTCAGTTTTAGTCGGGGAATCGTTCTATGTGAAGCTGTTCTGCTAATTGTCGAACACCTTGTATAATGCTGAACTAAATATTTTTATACATTATGTATATTAATAAAAATGCAAGCAAATATTGACTCTTCAAATAAGGAATAGGAAATATTGCCAAGAATGTTACAAAACAGATTGCAGAATTGCTTGGCACTTTGGTGTTTCCAATAACAATAATTAAAGACAGAATATAAAAGTTAAAATCCTTTTGTGTTTTTCACAAACCTGTATTATCACAAAGAGAATTTATGGAAATAAATAACGTAGAATAATTTTATAGCAAAGTTTACAAAAAACGCTTTATTCAAAACATAATCCTTACATTAGATATCTAAGAAAAATGTTTTACTTAAAACATCTTAGGCTGTTAATGATATTTATGTATACTTAATCATTCTGAAGAAAATTTACTTCTTCCGACCTCCTTGATAATTTGGGTTGTTAGGGTTCTTCTGATTAGAATGATTCTCTAAATCGGCCTTGGTACCAGTTCCCTGATATCCAGCTTGATGACCTGGCCCACTTGGAGTGTGAGTAGGATTGCATTGATTGGTTCTGTTGCCTCCAGATGCCTTGTCCATTTTTGAATTTTAATTCATCTAAGCAATACACATTGATTAAAACAAAAGTTAATATGTGGATGACTGTATATGCATGATGTAGAATTTAAAGAAATTAAACAAAATATATGAATGTTCATATACTTTGTTTAGATTTTTTAAAACAAAGTTGCTTAATCAATGAGTAATAACAAAATTAAAATAATAATCAATGAATTTATTTAGATGCATGTTAAAACTTTAAAAGTTAATTTATTGTTACACTTACAAACAAATTCACTTTTTAATGCCACGTATTTTCTTAGAGAACTGTGCAAATTATATGCGGTTGTGGCTTATATAGGATTACAGAGGGGATTTCCCCATTTAACACTGCACTTCTGCATGTGTTATTTTGTTTTTTTCCATTTAGAAGTAGACGTTATTTTTAGCTGTTACTATGTGTATTTGTATATACATATAAATATCAGGAACTATTTCAAATTGTGATGATATGACAATACACCTATACTTCCTATTTAAAATGCAATTTATTTGGAGAGGCAAAAATTCATTGTTCAGTTTCTATTTAGTTATAATACCATAAATTATTTATTTATGTTTAGATTATAGCATTTAATTAATACATAGCGTTAGAAAATACTTTTTTTTAAATTAATGTAGATCATTTTTACAAAGTAAAATCACAATGGTGTTGTCGATAGCATCTTTATCCATATTTTATGATATTCAAGAAATATCAGTGTTTAATAATATATTTTGCCCCTTGGCTGGCTTTTTTGAAAAAAAAAAAATAAGGAAAAATAAAAATATTTTATTTATTAGTATATTTTCCATTGTTATCATTCTTAATTTCTTGTTATGTAAATTGTTTATTAAAATTCACTTTATATTTTTGCAAATAACAAGGTCAATTGTGTAATGGGGATTCCCCTATTTAACTATCAAGTGTGTTTTATTTATTTCTAATGAGTAATGATCTTTCCAAAAAAATCTATATATGTACCTATTAAACTACAAGCATAAAAGTTAAAAATAATGAAATAAAAATTAGAAATGCACTTTTCTAGAAATACCTACTTTGTGCATAAAACTCAGAATTTGCTTATTTTATAATTTTACACCCACATTTAGATGTGAGAGACTTTAGTTTTTGTTATTTATAAAAATACTTCAGATACAGAAATTAATTTATTTCATTATAATAATGAAAACTATTCGTTTTGAATTGTCATTGTTGCAATTGGTCTGCATATGCAATATTTAGTTTTTTCTCATTTCTTTGCCTTCAACATACTTTCTTCTTTTTCTTTCTCTGCTCTTTATTTTTCTTTATTCACATATTGAAATAAAACAAAATCTTCTTAAGAACAAAAACAGGAACATAACTGACATAAATAATTTACGTTTATGATTCAGTCAGTTGCACCATTGCCATCTTTATTATTATTTACAGAGTGGCAATGGTCGCACGGTCTACCTTTTGGGTCTGCCAGTACAGAATGTTGAATAAAATAAAATTAAGAGCATTTCTTGATTGATTAAAGTAATTCCTCATAGTGGGGTACGAGCCCTTCATCATAAGAGTTTGTCCTAATATGGTATTTTAATAAAGACTTTATTGTAATGCAGGAGAGACCTTTATGACATTTTAGTGATACATGTTCTAACAAGATGGAGTATAACATTTACAAAAATAATTTTCTTTTTTTGTTATAACCGTTTCCCCCTTAATAATTTTTATTTTGAAACCATTCAGATGATTCTAGCGAAATCATAATAGTTTGGCCTATTTGTTTTAATGACAGATCTTATCGCCTATGGTGTCACCATAACAATTCAACAATTGCTAGTGTTTGTTTACTATGTGTTTCTGTCAGACTTATCGGTACTTGCATATTTTTTGTTGTCATTCTCTTAAAAATGGCTAGGGGAAAGCCGGTACATGACGAAATTCGTAAAACAATTGAAAATTACTTAAAAGAAGGCTATTCTTGTTACTATATTGCCAAAACTTTAAAAATTCCTTATTCTACTGTAAAGACAATTTCTAGTAATTACATTCTGCGTGGTTCTATGATATGCAAAGAAAAATTGAGAGAGATGTAAGAACCCTACAGGGCATTATTAAAAAGAACAGAAGACTCTGCATCAGAATTGTCTGTTTTGTGAGGTAAAGCATTAGGAAGGCGTGTTTCAATTTCTTCTTGCAGTAGGAAAATGAAGAAACGGGTACAGCTTTTACAAGGTAAATCTTATTACGTCATATGTAACATTTACTCCATTATTGTTTTTGAAGGCAAAAGAGAAGCTTTTATTGACTAATAAACAAAAGAAAGCTTGTTTGTTATGGGCTAAGAACCACTTAAATTGAACAAATCAACAATGGGATTCTATTATTTGGAGCAATGAATCTCGTTTTGAAGTTTGTGTCGGTGATAGCAGAAAACGAGTTCTTCGGAAACCTGGAGAGACGTACCATCCTGACTGGCATCACTCATGGTGTGGGGGTGTATGTCTAGTCAGGGCGTTGGCAATTTGCTATTTATTGATGATACCATTAACACTAAAAAATATAAAACAATCCTGGAAGAACAATTAATGCCATCAATTCCAAAGCTTAAAACTAATGAAGGGCACTATATTTTTTAGCAGGATGGCGCTTCATGCCATAGCGCCAAAATACTTAAACACTGGCTGCAGGGAAATAATATTCTTCTCGTGGAATAGGTTAGCAACAGCCCAGATCTATCTTCAATAGAAAATTTATAGGAGTGATAACAAACACAAACTATTATGAAGGTTTTTTTTTTGTGAAATGTTAGGCAACTTCTGTAAAACTATTAGTTTTACATATAGTTTAAAACACGTTTGTGTATATTGTTAAGCCAACTCGTGTAAATAAATATTTTGTATGGTGATTTAATTTAGTTTGATTAATCAGAAAAAATTAACATATTTGACAAATTTGAACAATAGATGAACTATTATGATGAAGGGTTCGTATATTATTATAGTAATAAATTGAGAAAGATTATTTCAATTTTATTTCAATTATTATAGAATTTTTTGAGTTTATCTAATGGCATTATTTCCATTAATAAAATCTAATAAACGTAAGAACAGTATTAACTGGTTTTTTAAACTGATTAACAAAAACAAAATCCTGATAAATTAATGGGAATGAAATAACCATAACCAAAATATTTTGGTTATGATTAGAACAAAACTGAACAATATATTTCTCGTTTTTAGTCCTTATTCACAACTAGTAGCAACTAAATCTTTTGCAGTTTGAAAGGAAAACATGTTACATCTCTTTTGTTTCTACTGTTGTAGTTACGGTAAATATTCTGAATTATCCTTACTTTATATCAGTGCATATTGTACGACCTCTAGAGGAAATAAGAACAAGAAAATGAAGAAATTGTAAATCTTGGGAAGTTTGAAATTGCAACTTTGGAACCCAGCAGTTTAGATGATTTTTTTCTCCTGCTCATTTCAAAATGTGAAAAGACAGTGATCAGTTATTGATCAATAATATCATCATATTATAAAGAACCAATGATTTGAATCCTTGATAACAAAATTGATGAGATGTTTCACAGAGTTCTACAAGATTCAGATTACTGGTAGGGCAAAGGAGCTTTACTACTCTTTGATGTGTATTTCACACGGATAATAGAGAAAACACAGTCAGTATACAGTGTGTCCAAGATAAGGATGCACAGCATGGGGATCTTGGAAACAGTAAGAGATACAGGATCGGTTAAATGGGATGAAAGTTGGTTATTTATAGAACCTTCTTGTTGGCGTTTGCAAAATCTAGATATCTTGCATAGTTTTAGAGATATTTAAAAAAAAGTAGATTTCTTGATTTTCGTTATTATTTTTTCTTTTATTTATTTGAAGAGATATTGGAAAACTAAAACCACTTTTTCATTGCCACTTTTTGTTTTCTATTAAAATACACTAACAAAATTCCTGTACAACGTTTTGGTTTCGAGTAACCATCATCAACCTCATTTTTTTAAATAGGCGGAATAGCTCTTGTTGTCACGATTCTAATGATGTAAACATGATAAGGTTATTTTGATTTCTTATGCTATAAATTAATGCATTCTGCAGTACCCTGGTCTGCACGATCACCTGATCTAACACCGTTAGATTTCTTTCCTCTGGGGTTATGTCAAGAATCATGTGCCCAACCAAAATTTTGAAGATGAACAGCAATTATTACAGTTGGTCACAGCAGCGTTCAACACAAAAAAATCAAATCCAAAATAACCCTATCATGTTTACATGATTAGAATCATGACAGCAAGAGCTATTTCAAACAATTATCAATTGTTTTTCCTCCTGTTTTAAAAAATGAGGTTGATGATGGTTACTCGAAACCGAAACGTTGTACAGGAATTTTGTTAAAGTATTTTAATAGAGAACAAAAAGTGGCAATGGAAAAGTGGTTTTACTTCTCCAATATCTCTTCAAATAAAAAAAAGAAAAAATAACGAAAATCTAGAAATCTACTTTTTTTTAAATATCTCTGAAACTATCCAAGATGTCTAGATTTTGCAAATGCCAACAAAAAGGTTCTGTAAATAGCCAACTTTCATCCCATTTAACCGATGCTGTATCTCTTACCGTTTCCAAGATCCCCATGCTGTGCATCCTTATCTTGGACACACTGTATTTAGCATCCAGCTAATCAATAGTATATAGGTATAAAGGCTTCAGTCTATCCTGCTTCCATAAGTGCTAATACCATAAATTAAAAATATGGTGTTGCCAAGGTGTGACATCAAAATCTAATTACAAAAAATTTTAAAAGATAACTTAATTGATGTGCATCCATGGTTTATCCCCTCGAAGAGTAAGAACCAAAATTTCAAACATCTTTAAAAAAAGGTGAATGTTTATTTTGAAAATATGTTTTGAAATCGTGCACCTGAAAAATAACTGAAATATGTTCTCAAGTTTTATTCTGTTGCATTTCAATAGGGTTACTTTCTAGTTAGTGATAAATAAGCAAAAGCAAAGTTCTGTTATTTGCAGTCTAGATGATGTTTATGGAAAATCATATAGGGTGGTAAGTCTCATTTACAGGCCTTAGTATGAAGAAAGTAACAGCCTACTTTACAAAGGTGGTAGTAGAAGAAGTAAAATGACATCATTGGAAAATCAGCTGTTCTTAGACATAGACAACTTTATTATTATCCAAAACACTTTTACTTTCAGATATTATCCTGCTCTTAAAACCTTAGAAGAATTAGAACATCTACATTTACCACATGTGGCCAATTATCGATTCTCATTGCAATTAAGGGAAAGCATTCCAAAGTATACTTACAATTCTAATTAAAAAGCCAGACTTTTAGAAATGCAATTTTTTTTTGTAGAATACGTGAAAGTATTGAAAAGGCTTCAATGTCAGATTTGAAAGACTTTTTAGAAAACATTCGAAGATTTTCACCTAAAATTGGAGAAGTAGCTATGAGACATGTAAAGTTAATTGTATATATCTTTTTTTTTTATTGATCTCATCTTTATCTTTTACAGTCAAATGAACAACTTGCAAGTGATCCAACATTAGTAGGAAGGAAAAAGAAGCGTGTGGCTCCTCAACCTCCTGGTAAAACTTTTATTTGAAACCTTTTAAAAATTTAAAAAAAATTCATATTCTTTTTAAAAAGGCACAGGAAATCAATTTCCAGAAGATGAATTAAGTGCACAAGAAATGATTGATTTCTCGCCAATTTATCGCTGCTTACATATTTCAACAGTTCTTGGTTCTCGTGCCACATTTGAAACTTATTATAGGGCAGAACGTACCAAACAAGCACGTTTAGTTCTGCAGCCCCCTACTAATATGGTTAGTAGAAATAAATAACACTTTTTTGTTTTAAGTTTTGATTCCATTTTAGCACGAATCGTTAGAAAGTTACAGATCATACATACATGCTGTTTTGGGATTCTTTATACTTGAAGATCGTGTTTTGAATACAGCTAGTGGACTAATTACAAGGGCATTTTTAGACGAAATGTGGACTATGGCCCTTTCGAAAATTGTTACTGCTTTGCAAACACATTCGGTAAGAAAAGTTAAGGTTATGGTGATGATGAGTTAATTCTTAAATTAATTTTATTTTTAGGCATACTGTACTGATGCCACGTTAATTTTAAGAATAAAGGATTTAATTATGCTATTTTGTACTACTTTAAGAAATTATGGATATTCTGTTAAACCACTGTGGGAATTAGTACGTGAACTTCGTGATCACTACACAGAAGTTCTCATGCAGCGATGGGTGCAAGTCTTTAGAGAAATTCTATCCAAAGAAGATTTTCAGCCAATCAAAGTAAAAAATTGGCTGTAAAGAAGGTTTTGTTTATTAAAAATAAAATTAATTCTAGGTTGAAGATCAAGAAGAGTATGATTTAGTGATGTCTTCATTCCCATTAGATGCTGACATGCCTGATGATATTACATTCCCATACAGTTTTCCTTTCTCTGGTATGGTACCTAAAATTTATCAGCAAGTTAAAGAATTCATTTATGCTTGCTTAAAGTTTTCTGAAGATTTAAATTTGAGGTAAATAGCAATATATCCATCATTAAAAATTCTTCAATTATAAAACATCTGGGAATGCAAAGCATAACCACAACGAACTCCTGTTTTGTTACTTTTTTCAAATTCTGGCGGCCATTTTGACCATGTTTCCGAGGAGTTAACAAAAAACGAAGATACCACGTGGTCTATAGTTTTTGATGTAGAATCCAAATCTGAAGTCAAAATTTTAAAATTTGACAAAAATACGGACAGACGTACTTACAGACAGACAGACAGACAGACTTTGCAAATTCAGTAACGACTCCTTCGGAGTTTGTTGAAAATAACCACATTGCATTTTGTAACTTTCTTAAAATGACAATTCTCTAGAAAACTCTGCATTCAAGCCAGATAAAGCATAGTATTCTGAAAGATCACTTGTCAATGTTAAAGTTTAAAACTTTTAACGTTTGTTTTTCAGTCAAGTAGAAGTAGATGAGATGATACGTAAATCAATGAATCTATTATTAACAAGAAGTTTTAGTGGATGTTTATCCTCTACTTTTCGTAGTCCTCATGTAAATTTACAAGAAATCATTCAAATAATTGTTGATACTGGATACCTTGAAGAAGCAACTGTTTATTTAGATCAGTTTGTTTCAAATATAACTGGGTATGTTTATACATTTTTATTAAATAAATATTTCATTTTAATAATTTTTATTTAATAGAGAAGAAACGCACAGTGTGACAACTGGCGTTGTACAAGGTCAGCCAGCCATGTTTCGTGTAGCACGAGAAGATGCTGTGCGCCAAATATGTGAGAAATTAAGACAGAAATTAAATGAATTTTTGGAATTAGAAAGCTATGATTGGCTATTAGTTGAACCACAAGGCCACGCCTCTAGTTTTGTGACTGATCTCATCGCCTTCTTACAAATAACATTTCAGAGTTTTACAAATTTGCCAGTAAGCCTTTTTAAAATAATTATTTCGTTTAATCAATTTCTATGTTTTTATGTCTGTATCATGAATGATATTACTAGATCGCAGAACTTTAGGCATTTGTCTTTTTTATTCATTAAACAGTATATTAAAAAGGATTAAATATAAATGCATTTCCTACTACAGTTGTCATTTATCTATATGCGGTTTTATTTTGCTTATATGTGCATAATTGAAGAAGAATCTTTTTTAAAATTGCCCATAGTCTGGTTTTTTTTTTATAGAAATTCCAACAAGAGAATCTTGACAAGGGAACCATGAAAGGGTTTTCAATGCACAAATTCATTTAGCAGTCATAAATTATACTAACTCTCATTTTACAAAAACTGCAATTCTTCTCATTACAAATTTTAAAATTCCAATTTCCAATTAGAGAAGTCTTATTTTATGCATGTGTCGGTAACAACTGTAGATGTTGAACATTCATTTTCTGCATATAACTAATATTAAATGATAAATGCAAGCAATTTGAAATTAAAAACTTGTAAATGGCATCATGAAGTAAATTATAACAATAATGTTGACATTTAACAATAAACACTTATTAATATCCTTTTTTGTTTAAAATTCTGCAAATATTTGTGCCTTTTTTAGGTGCTTAAAATATAGTTTCTTAGTACCTAAGCTTTTGCAGTCTAGACTATTCAAGATTAAATTTAAAGAGATTATTTTATGTTTTAGCCCGAAGTGGCACAAGTTGCTTGCAAGTCTGCCTGTGAGTACATAGGCAATTCTATGTTAGAACTGTTATTAAACGAAGATGTCAAACAAGTTTCAATGGGTGCACTTAATCAAATCAATTTAGATTTATTACAGTGTGAACGTAAGGTTTTATATATTTTGCTTAATTTAAGTTCTAAAGAATTATTAATATGTACTTTTAGAATTTGCTGCTTCTGAACCTGTAACTGGATTACAAGAAGATGTACTTCTTGCCTATTTTACAAAGTTACGTGAAATACTGGATCTTTTTACATCTTGGGATTGGCCCACATATTTCCATGATTATGGTCAAGAAACCAGCAAATATAAACAAGTTAATCCGGATATTGCAATAATTATTTTGGAAAAGTAATATTTTTGTATATAACTAGACTTATTTATTTATGATTGTTGTTACAGATTAAGAGAAGCTGATAAGAAGACTATGTTCACAGTCTTAAAGAAGAGTGAACGAGATAAAAAGAAGTTATTGGAAACTGTTTTAAAACAATTAAAGCAGTTATCACAGATTCCACCAGGGAAAAATTGATAGATAGGTATTTGTAATAAGTATCAGTGCGGCTCATACCAGAAGGCACCATAGCATGTGCCTCCTAAAAGAAAATTAATTGGTTAATTAATGTATTAATTCAACCTATTTTTTTGTTGTTAATTATTTGAATGAATCTACAAGGTATTCACTCAAACTGGTTTGTCTATCATAATATTACATGCAAAGTTGAACACTATCCCTTTAAAGTCCTCAAGCTACACTTTTGGGGTTAGTATTGCTTTGCATTCATGATATTGTGCTAGGCAACCAATTTTTTTGAATACTTTTTAATTTATTCAAATAAACATCTAGCTCTTATTATACAGAGTGGTAACAAAGTTTGGAACAAAATTCATAATTTTGTTATAAATGTTTTTTTCAAAAAATACTTGAACAAGTCAATTTTATATTCCAATTTGTGAGCACAGAAAGATGTTTTTGACAGATCATGTGTACCAAATTTTTTATACCATCTTTCAACCAGTGAAGAAGTTGATCAAAATCTGTAAAAAAAACAGGTTGTAATTTAAAAAAACGATGATGACGTCATAGCTCAAGAACATGATCTGTCAAAAAACATCTTTCTGTGTTCACAAATGCCTTATTGGAATATAAAATCGATGTGTTCAAGTATTTTTTGAAAAAAAGATTTATAACAAAATTATGAATTTTGTTCTGAACTTTATCACCACTCTGTATATATAAATATGTGCCGCCCCTCCTCCTCATAAAATAGAGTATGGGCTGTCACTAATTAATTATAATATAGGAGTCAAGTTTTAAAACATAAATGTTTATTTATCAATGCTGTAATTTAGTAAACACCCACAACATGACACAAAAATAATATGAGACCTGGACTATGAACAGGTGATTAATATACGAAATAGTATGACTGAACATTAGGAGTAAAACTTATACATGAGCATGAACGTTTGATTGACAAGTCTAAGAAGTTCGTGCAAGAGTTGGTCATTTTTACTTCAAATGGCAGTTACCTATAATAATAATTATTTATTTCTTTAAATTTTATTTATTTTAGTTAATGATAAATTACGATATTTACATTTTCTTAACAATAATAATTATCTATCAAAAACAGAGCTATAGACCTGAAAATGACCTCATTAGAAAGGGCATATTTTTATCTATAAGAATAAAATCTAGAAATCGATATTTTGATACATTAACCACATTTTCATAATCCAGGTCACATAGTGTCTTTTAAAACTTTCCAAAAATGTTTCATTTACCTTTAAAGCAGTAGCAGCTACTACAAGGAGAATGATGGGGCAGTGCACCTTTAAAAACCTTGAATTTTTATTAAAGGTTTCGTTTGTATTATCCCTTAATTTCTATCAAAAATTCAAAAAACTGAATACCATACCTAAGACTGTCTAATTTCTAATCAGGTAAATTGTAGAATTATTGGACATTTAAGTATATTAGCAGTAATAACTTGCAATAAAAAAACCAATGTGACAAGATATCTAAAAGATAATGCTACTAAGGGAAAATTGGAAAGTATATGGCATTTTAATACAATAATAAATATTGCCACAATCTTAGTTATAGTTAATACTAAACTTTTGAATACACTTGTACAGTTTGAGCATTATATTTAAAGAATTTCACCCAGCATCAATTAGCACGGGTTAAGTGTATAAAGAGTGCTAAAGTAGGCAAAATGAGATATTCAGTGTTTAATAACTTATACTGTCCAATAATTGTATTATTTATCTACATCTTCTGAACAAGTTATGACAAATATTGAACAACTATTTTTTATATTATAGGTCACCAGTTGCTACTGCTTAAAAGGTTTTAAGGGATTGGCAATATTTCTTTCCCAAAAGCATCAAGAAAATTAAACTTTTGCTATCTTGAAAGTTGATCTTTATCTGACTAGGCAAATAAAATCTTTACCTGACTGGGCAAGTTATATCTTTACCTAACTCCTATTACAGTGCTATTACATATAATGTAAAATAACAGATTATTGATTACCAGTTATTTAAATGAACCTAAGGTTCTTTAACATACTTGATTATTAGTTATTTAAATGATTGTCAAAATGAATTTCAAAATAATTTTTAGATAATGTATTTGGTTCAGGAAAAATTTTATACATAATACATCATGAAAGTTATTTTACTGGACTCAGGGGCTTAGAAGTGCAAGGCTTTTTCCAACATGTTTGTTCATCTAGTAGTAAATAACTTTCATGACTTGATATGTAAATAACTATTACTACAACTGTGATGTCTTTTTTGTTCAACTTTGAGCTAATATATTAATAAATGTTAAATTGTAAGAAATTCTTAATATTACTGTTTCAATTCACAAATTCCCCTAATGGTCAAATTAATCAAAACAAGACCAGTTAAATCTAAAACACTGTAAAAAAGAGTGTTCCATTTGTGAAACAAAAATCTGCGCAAACTGTTTATATTAAATAAAATTAAAGACTCGTCTTTGTGTAATGCATCATGTATACATATATCATTATCATAAGTCAATTGTCAAAAAAGAAATACATAAATCAGAGTATTTTCAAAAATGTCACTACCAACCTTGATGCACCAGTCTGTCAACTCATTTGTTAATTGCTTGGGTGGATCGTTTAAGTGAATGGTGATTGTCTCTTATAAATAGCAGCAGCATTGGTAGTTCGATTAAGTAACATCTCCCTTGTTTACACTTTCGTTGCATAAATTAATGATTTTAACCACTGCTTTCCAATGCTGCCTTGGTGAAAATTAAAAAAATGTTAACAATTTAAGAACTCATTATCCCTGTAACAGTTGAAAATCGTTAAACTTGTGAGTTTATTTTTCTTATTTTGGCCTCCTGAACTCATCCTATAAATATTTTCCTTTCTTCCAGTAAAATTTTATGAAATGCTCAACGAAAAGGAGTAGGATTAATGACAGACAGTACCACACTGCAGATAAGCAATTTTTGTCAAAATGTGAGTTGCAAAAGGTTTTTGAAAACATTTCTGTAAAGTATTGTTATTAAAATTATTTGGTGGTTCACTGCTGTCACTCAAATGGAAAGGAAAGTTATTAATGTTAATTGTTAATAAGAAAATAAATTTAAATGCTGTTACTATGTAGTTAGTTGTGACAATTCTTTTCAATTCTTACATATGTTAATAACGGCAACAAACCACCAAATACTAACTTATAACCTTGGCCGAACCAATAATTGCGCCAGTCTGGTTTTTCGAATGACTTGGATTTGTACTTCAATAAGACTTTTTAGGTAGGTCAGATTTGAATTACTGCATGGCACAGTTGTTGGGCATAAAAATCTCAGTTCTTGCAGTACTCTCAAACAGGGGCCTAATTATGAACTTGAGTACAAATAGTTGCAGGCAAAAAGGTTGAGAAACACTCCTTTAAAGAATGCAATAGCAAGAATGGCAATAAGAATAAGGATGGTTAATGATATGAATAGTGCTATGCTCAGACTGAAAAGATGCATTTCTTTGAAAATCATTACCAAAGGACAGTTTATCTCTAAAGTTAATATTGCCACTGTTAGGAAATACCAAATTTAATGTTTAGAACATTCTGGGTAATGTCAAGTTTGTTTGGTCTAGTTGAAGCAACCACAAAATTGTTTAGGAATCAGGATGATAAGAAAAATACATGTGACAAGTCACAAGAAAAAGAATCTTATCTGCACCTCAGTCAAAAATTGACTTTGTGGTGGGTTTTATAGAGGAAAGTATATGTTGAATCTTTAATTATACCAAGGTCAGTTGAGAAATCTGATGGCATTTCACACAAATAACTGAATAATGTCGAAACTGAGGTATAGACCCACATAATGCAAATTGTTGCAATCACCAATAAATGCCAGATAAGGAAATATTAAAATAGGCAGGGTTTCCATTAAAAAAAAATTGAATAAAATTATGTAAATCTAAAGATTAGATATTAAAGTTTATTACTGCAAAGTTTTTAAAACTGAATGTTTACCAATTATACCAATATTTGATGATTTTACAAGAAAAAATTGAATAATGCCAAAATTGATTGGTTTAGACCTCCTTAAAGCTATATTGTAATCAGCATTAGTGAGGAATAAGGAAATAACAAAATGTGCAGGGTGTTTCATTTAAGAAAACTTGCTTTTGTGGAACACCCTGTGTAGTCAAGAATAATTTTAGAAAGTACAGACAATTGTTCTGTACAACTTCCAGTAATAGTTCTTTATATTCCTACAAATAAGGATGCCATCCTCCTAGCATGAACCGTTGGGACGCCCTGTATAATAAATCTTAGGCCCAGTATTATAAAGAAAATTATGAGACAAATAAGATTTATTAGTTTGATAAATTTGTTTGTTTTTTTTTATCAATTTTATATGGCATAAATAATCAACACTCAAAGGAATAAAAAGTTTTATAATACCGGCCACTAATGTATTTTTGGAATACGTCTACATTTTTTATATTAGAATAAGTATGTGCATATGAATAATATATTTAATTTCCATGTTATTTTCTAAACCGATATACTATCTTTGTTCATTAATTTCATGTAGATTAACAGATTGATTATTAGGAACATGAATTCATAAAAATTACATTTATCAGATAGTTTTATATATTTTTAATCAAAATTTCATATTTCAGCCAAAATTATTTCAGAAGAAAAATGGCATCACATTTTTCTGCTGAAGGAAAAGGTATATACGATGCACTTTTTCCTGTATTTGTTTTGTCAAAAATTCTTGGTCTAGCACCATTTACATTTCAAAGAACTGTTCCACGCTGTTTCATACCACATTGTGGTTTTACCACGTTACTTCGTATAGTACTAGTTATTGGTACAATGGGGTAACTATTTAATTTTATAATCATTATTAAGTAGGAAATTTCTTTTAATCTGTATTTCATATAGGTATGTTGCCTTATTGGTTTATGATCCTAATGCAACTATTGATATTGGATGGCTTGCTCTTCGTTGTGAATTATATTCTGGTGCTACAGTTACCAGCATCATATTAACACTGGCCACCACAAACCAAAAACTACTTATTAAAGCAATTGAAAACATTATAAAAATTGATTGTGACATGATCAGAATTGGAATAAAAATAACATATAAAAATGCACAGAGATTTGCATATTTTCAAATTATTGGCATCACCTTAGTATTTATTTCAAAATTAATTATTCAATCATTTTGTGCTAAAGAATTTTATATATTTGTGTATAATGTTTTTAATGTTGTTGATTATATCAATACAATCATGCTATTTCAATATGTCGATATATTATTACTTCTACGTCAAAGATATATATGGCTGAATAGAGAAATCAAAGCTATGGAAAAAAATCAGAAAAATGGTCTCAATGAAGTTAAATTGGCATCTTTCCAAATATATGGTAGAAATCTTGAGAAGAATAATTGTATGTCCACAGAAAATCTTCTGACTGCACTTGGAAAGATCCATGTAAAATTGTTTGATACAGCAAAACTTGTAAATCGTACTTATGGAGTACAATTACTTTCATCAATTTCTGCAAGATTTATAATGATTACAACTCAGTTGATAAATACATACAAAATAATCAAAGACCCTAATACTGATAATAATATAACTTATAGTCTGGTTGCAATTTATTTATTTTTGCATTCATCAAAAATATTTATGATTGCTAGTATCTCAGAGAATACAGCAGCAAAGGTTTGAAATTTTTTAGTGTTAAATTAAGTGACAAAATATCATATTGTTATAGGCAAGAGATACAGGAATCTATCTGCACAAATTATGGGAGTTAAGTGGTACACCTGCTTTAAAGGACAAGGTAAAAAGTGTATGATTAAAAACAAAAATGTGATATGTTTCATTCTATAATTTTTAATATTAAAAGAAAATTCATTTCTTTACAACTCGAATTCCAAAAATCTACAAAGTTATTTAATGAGTGATTTTTTAGTTTTGTGATTTTGGGAAAAATGATGAACTTAACTCATAAGCTGAGAGAAATAGCAGCAACATACTAAAAAGTCTCAGCAATCCCAGACTAGTGTGCTAGAACCATATTAAAAAATGACAGACAGTTTTAATTTAATTTAGGTCTGATTGTAGAATCAGCTCTTACCAACAATAGCAACATGTATGAGGTAGGCAGGCCATGCCAGTGCATGAAATGAACCATAACCAATGCATGTATTGCAATAATTGTGTATGCAAAAACTGGTGGGAGATGGGTGAGAGGCAAAACCCTAAAGCGGCTTTAGCTTAATTATAATAATAGTGATCAGCATGAATTAATATGTAAAACAGATAAGACATACAAACCCAATGATTCCTTCTGTGCCATAAACAATACAAGTGAGACACTTGATGTTTTTTAGATTTTTACATACAAACATATCTATCTCCAAAACAACATCTTCTACAAAAATCCTGTACAAAACAATCTTGCAGTAGATTTGTCTTACTTTAGTTTAATTTTGCATAGAACTATCTATTTCATTAGGGTAATTTACAGAATAAATAGCAAAAAGCTAGAATCGTTCACTATTTTTCCAAAATGGCGGTCTTGGCATTCTGAGAATTGCTAAGGATGTTTAGCATGTTGTTGTGGTATATTGTTGCTATTTCCATAGTGAAGACGTGTACAAGATTCCAACTTATTATAAGTTGTAGTTCCATTATTTAGCGAAACTTCATCTAACATTTATATTGATTGTTTGAAAATAAAAGAGCCTTACATAGAAAGAGGAATTTTTTAAAATCCATCTTACTGCAACTTAACATATGTCTTATTATGTCGTGTAAATATTTATAAAGAGATTGTGTGATTAGTTAGTAGGTAATGACCAAATGAATAAGACAATATCAAGTGATTCCAAGATACTTTTAAAATTTTGAGTGCCATGCCATGATAAAGTTCCTTGTGAAATAAAGGAATTTATGAAGATTTGTTGGAGATAAACTCTGGCTCTGCAGTGTCACATTCAATGGCTAATATTGTACTCGTCTTTTCCACCAGGGCTGACAATCTATACAAGATAATAAACACACTGGAAGGCCTTAAACCATCTTCAATCTCGGTAAAGAAGAAAACATAAAAAAAAGTTGAAGAATTTATACTTACAGGTGTGGAAATTCACTTCAGAAAAATATCAAATGTCATTAAGGCAAGTACTAAAAGAGAAACATGAAGAGATATAGTTAGTCAAAGGGTCTTGTTTTTGCAGAACATTATGAGATAATTTGTGCCCAGAGAGTAGTTGCAGGAACTAAAAGCACACCTATATGGTTCAGATCTGGCTCCAAGGTACTATTACCTGTTTTCAAATTTGACAAAAGATGTTTACAGGAAGACATCTGCATCTGTAGAGAAGATAAAATCTACAAAAAGACCTTTTGGAAGATAAAACTTCTGAATATTTCTTTATTAATATAAAGCTATGATTTGATTGAAGCAAGAAATGCATGGATATTCAAAAGGATTATTTGTAAAACCAAACATTAATTATTTATAAAAACCCTTTTTTGTACCTTAGGCTCATTTATTATCAAACAACTCACTAATAGCAGAAAGTATTATTAAATTATAGAATGAAAGATGAAAAGAAGATTTAGCTGTTAGGCATAACATGCATCGTTAATAATTTCTAGATCAATTTCTTCTCACTTCAAATCTTGCATCAAAACTTGAAGTTTACTGCAGCTGGCTTTTTTGTACTTGATTATACTCTAATTCATTCAGTAAGTTTCAATATCATCTTTACTTTCTCATCTCATTACTGTCTTTAATCATTTGACTTAAAGAATAATGGCTGAAGCCTTTGATCGTAATTAAAAACCATTAAAATATTATCTTATTGCAAACTTGTAAACAATCTCTACAAACTACAGAAGCCTTATTGGTAAATGTAATTAAGTATGTATAGATGATAGACGTTGATGGATACAGATAATTTCAAATTTATCTAGATATAGATGAGTATTAGAAAAATATCAATATAAGATAATAGATAAATTTAGTATTTGTTATTTATATAATAGACAAATAAAAAGTAGATAATGCTGCAAAGATCAAAAATAGCCTTATCTATGCCAAAACCTGAGTTTTTCATTATAGCTAGTGCACTGGATGCATAAATTGCAGAAACAACTGAGTACAAACAATGTCACCTTAATAAGGAAGTTGGCCACAAGGGGAGGAAAATTAAAATCTTGCCAAATTTGAGAAATAAAATTAAGTACTGAATGTGCAAAAAAACAATGATAAATTGAAAAATTGTAATTACAAAACCAAAAAATTGAAAAAAGATAATCTGTTATTTAGCGTGGTTTTTTTAATCTGGATACAGATAAAAGATGATTTAAAAAAAATATATCCTAATAAATGTTTTTTATTTAGATAAAACAATCTAGATAGAGTTGGTGCAAACGTTTTCCATTTCTATGGCTCTTTTAAGTTGTAATTGATACTCCAAATAATATTGTAGTAGTAAGAGCCCTAAGATGTTTTGCCACCAAAGCATTATGTGAAATCACTGAACTACAATGTCCAGGTTTACCACTGTTCAATTTTTCTTCGTTTAAAAAGAAAACCTTATGAAAAGGTTTCTTTCAGATAATGAACCAAAAAGTGCTATGGACGAATATTTTGAAAACCGGACAAAAGAATTTTCTCCATAGGAGCTAGAGAAGTGTTGAAATAAATGTAGAAGGTACTTATGTAGAAATGCTATACAATGCAACTAACAAAAGCATTTTCTGCATGTGGGGCACACTACTTTTTCTCATAACTTTTCAACACAAGTTGGATAAAAAGGATACCTTTCCATGTTGGGAGTAGAAATAATAAATTTCTTCAATGCTTTGTATATTTTTTTAATAGATAGATAAATTACATAAATCTCCCCTTGTAATTTGCAATAAGATAAACTATATCATTATAGTATGGTTTTTATATTTGTCCTACACTTTTTCATAAATCATTCGTGTTGGGCATGTTTTTGATATTAATTTTTGACATGCAATTTATCTTTGTGTTTAATTAATTTTAATAATAAGATGGAATAATATCATGTGTTTATTTTAGATTGTTGGAGCAGTAACTACTTACCTTATCATAATTATCCAGTTTGATATAAATCGATCATCATAGATTTTTATTACTTGAATATTTTAAATACTCTCAATTGTGTACTTATAAGTAAAAAACAGAGTAAAGAATTTATCTTAATTGCAGCATGTAAAAAAATGGCACAATACATTTTTATTTTCTTGTTGCTGTATACATTTATATTTTTCACATTTTTATTATCAATACAAAATAAATAAAAACAAATTTTAAAAAATATTTTTATATTATAATGTTGGGTAATTTAAATTAATGTTTTACTTGTACACAGGGTATCTCAGCAAACATGGAATGTCCACGTTTCCTTTTTTTGCTCTTACTTGCACACTTGCTTGAAGCATAATTATCACTAGTCGCATTCGTAAGACTCAACAATTGCGGAACAGTTACCGATTTGTCTTACGAATGCAGCACTACTTTATCACTACCTTGGGAGCAGTCGGCATGTTTTGTAGCGATTTAAAGTATGCTACATTTGCAAGAATTGTTGAGTTCACTGGCAGAAACAGCAGATTCAACGTCTGTGCATGGTATAGTGATTACGAACTAACCTTTGTTTTCGTAAGACGCCAGCAGTTGGGACTGTAGCATAGCGCTAACCGTTGAGTTTTACGAACGTGACCATTATTCTACATTGGGTTTTTACTGAATTGGTAATATATGTAAATATAACTTGGATCTGTTAATGTAAAGCACCAGTTCCATCTTTCTAGAGACACCTTGCATAAGGAATACTGTATTAAAACTTATCACTAATAAAGTTATCTGAACTATTTGAGTATCATCGTAAAAGTTGAGAAACTGCTTACATAAAAAAATAACGTAAACATTCTTTTTTTTCTAAATTATCTTCTGTAGACTCCTTTCCACTTTAATTAGCCTTCCACAGTTACTACAATTTTGTGTGTACATTCATGTGTTTTTTGAGATATGATTTTTCTAAAAAGCCTTTCCCACAAATAGGACAAATGTGACATCTATCACCTTTATGAATACGTTCGTGCACTTGTAAATTATATAAATTATTGAAAGCTTTTGCACACACACTGCATACAAATGGTTTTAAACCTGAATGTACAAGAAGATGCTGTCGTAGTTGTGGTTTTCCAATAAACCTTTTTCCACATTGATTGCACTGAAAAGGTTTTTCCCCAGTGTGACGCATCATGTGATTGTAAATGTTCGATACATAATTACCACAAACTGAACACAAAACTTTTGCTCCTTTCAATTTATGAATATTTCTATTATGGTTATATAATCCGCTAGAGTTCTTAAACACTTTGTTGCAAACCTAAAAATAACAAGATAATAATGGGTTATCATAAAATTGTTGACATTAAAAATTCTTACTTTACACGGAAATCTAGTATTTACTGCCTGTTCAACTGGAACACATTCATGAGCTTTCAATTCTGATCTGTCCTTAAATGTTTTAAGGCAGTGATGGCATTTACAAACTTTGTATTTCACAGAATAACTAACATTTTCTGTATGCATTACCATATGACGATTTAAATGTTCAGGATTTGAAAAGCGTTTTAGACAATAACTACATTCATGTGGCAATTCCTGATTAGTATTGTGAGTTAACATATGACATTCGTAGTTCATCTTTATTACAAATCCCTTCCCACACTGATCGCATTTAAAAGGGCATTCTTTTAAATGCTTAACTCTATGTGTATTCAGATGATTTAATTTTTTAAAAACACGTTGGCACTGGTCACATTTATATTCAGTTTGATTGCGGTGCATTTGCAAATGTAAACGTAAGTAACTTGCACTACATTCTAAATTACAAGATACACATTTGTGCAATTTCTCCTTACGATTGTGTAAGCCAGTTATTGTTTTTTCTGGATCAAATTTTCTATAGAATTTAGTAGTAGGTATAACTTTACTTTGTGCTGGTATATTAAGATATTTCTTTAAAGCTTTATGAGTGTGAGCATGCTCACGTAATTCTAATGCATTGAATTCTTTGGTGCAGATTGGGCAAGGATGTAATATTGGTTTATCAGACTTGCTATCTGTATCACCAATCCCTTCTTTATCATCTGTTTTTATTCTTAATTTAGGTTTTCTGCCTCTCTTCTTTGGTTGTCTTATTTCAACTGTAGTACTAGTTTGTCGTTTTTGTATTTGTTGTTTACTTGTTTGTCTTTTGCCATATTGTTCATTTTGAGACTTCGCAATTGAATCAATAAACTGATCGGCAACATTGGAGTCACAATCAAAATCGTTTGTGTTTCCTAGATAATCGAACATAGGCATATCAGTTTGACTTGGAACTTCTTGTTTAACGCAATCTGATATGTACTGTTGCAAAATACTGTGTGAATGGTCAAACTGCACTTTGAATTTATATGCTCCATGTATGAGGGATACGCAATTTGAGCAAATTAGACTTGGAAATCCATCGCTTGGTGTAACCTGTAAATCGTCAAAATTTAAAATGTTCAGTTTACGGAAATAAGTTAAGCAGACTTACAGGTAAATTAGTAATTCTAGTTAATACCTCTGAGAGACTGCACACATTAACTTCCAACACTTCACTTTGATCAAGTTTACTATATACAGATCTCATACTTTCGCCTTCTATTAAACAAATTCGGCATACTTTACTAATGTTCATAAAAACTACTGTATTTAAAGTCGTCATTATGTACAAATTACAATTTATTTAACTCGAATACAAACAAGAAATATAAACATATCAAGTTTTTATATACAACAAACCTAACCTCAAATCCCATTACATAAAAACATGTTCTTACGGTTCTTACCAGACTCGTGCTTAGGAATTGGTAAATTTCAAAATGAGATTTTAACTTGAAAGTTTCAAAGGAAATCTCATTGAGGATTTCTGAAAAATGTCAATGAAAGTTTTGTGAGAAATTTCTTGAAACTATCAATGAGAATTTCCTGATATTCTGATAATAGATGTTTGTTTAACATGGACCCAAAGGGATATTTTTGCGGACTTACGAATTTAATAAAATATTGAAGAGTTATAATCTTGCATATATTTGCATTGCCTGTTACGATTACTAAACATACTCTAATTACCATGGCAACCGATTTTGTCCTTTTTCTTCTTGTTAAGATCAGATAAAGTTATATTTCTTTAAATTTTTAAAGAAGTTTCATTTATCTTTTTGCATCAAGCAAGTTATTGCTATTGGCCAGTTAGCCAGGCAACTGTTAATATCAAACTCTCCAAAAAAAGCCAAGTTTTCTAAAAATTGACATTGACAATAATAACAAAACTAATATTTTATAACTAGCTATAATCTTGAATTTTAAGTTATAATAACTAAGTATATAGAAATCTGAATACCACAAACAAATGAAGGGTACACAAGAGTAACAATTTAATTGTAAGCCACAAAAATCGAGAAATCCAAAAAAAACTACCCCATGTTGATTTTTGTTTGTATTTTACTACTCAAGTCCTTGCATAACATAAAACCACTGTAAAACATAAAGATGGACTTTTGATCCACTTGAAAATACATTGCGTTTAATGAGAAACCAAATTCTAAAACTGCATTTACTTGAAAACAAAAAATTGTAACTTACAATGGGAGGGCACAGTGAGTCCATCGCCGATCCTGACGATTCTACATCGACAATAAGTCGAGACGTATTTTGCCGTTCGTCTAAATGGGCCCTTCAGGCTTCCCAAAAAAATATTATAGGTCAAAAAATGGCTAAAATTGGTTTTCACGAAACGGCTGCACCAAGTTGTCAAACCGATTTCAATAAAACTTTTATCGAAAAATACTAGACCCATGTGTAGGGGTTTTTCAATATACACCCTAGGAAGGCCGGAACAAAATTCAAAACAAAAGGCAGAATAGGCATGGCACAGTGCGAATGTATAACTCGCTCACAGGTCATACTAAACCTCCCCCTCCTCATTAGTGCGTTGGGTGGTGTCCCAATTCTTATAACTAATATTATTTTGAAATATAAAAATTTAAATTTCATGGTCATATTCAGTGTTAAACACTAAGTCAAAATCATATACAGGGCTGTCATTTGAAAACTTCCCACCTTGAATAACTCTTTAATTAGTAAAATTATCAAAAATCACTTAAACACGTTAATTTTGTTTTGGAGGGGGACATTTACTAACCTATTCTAATCAGTTGGGAAACTTTCATAAAATTCTCAGTCTTTTACATCAAAGAAAATTAAAACTGATCGAACTGTTGGTGAACTAGAAACAAAAATGTATTTAATTCAATCATTTGATTTCTTATAGGTAATTCAACTTATCAAATTCTCAAACTGTTATGTGTAATACAGCATGAACAAAAATATTTTAGATAGAGGATGGCTATTCGGATATTTAATTACTAAAATAGTCTGTCAAAATTTGAGAAATGAAAATAAATTATTTCATTCTCATCATAAGTATTTTTCCAAGAGCACAAAACGTTTGTAATTGAATCTTAATTTAGAAATTGTGCTCGCATAAATGTTGTAGGGGTCTATCATGATTTGCAATTAACAAATTAGTCACATAAACCAGTTTGCTTGAAATCTGACAGTTCAATTTAGTTCCATCAATATTTCAGACTGAAAATGCACCCGGGCCACCCTTTATCTAAAATATTTTTGTTCATGCAATAGAAAAGGTAACAGGTTGCTTCAAGAAACATAATTTGAATTCAAATAACTTTTCTTATGAAATCAAAATTAGATTTATATTTTAGACTCAGATATATGTATATAAAAATAGGTACTTATGGGCAATTCAAATTAAGTTTTTGCATGCTTTAAAACCGATTGATTGTGGTACAGAGAAGGTACTTTACCTGTCATTGTTACTTGTGTAAATATTTCCATTTCAAATACTAAAGGAATTTGTAGGGTTAGGCAAGTTAGGTTAGAAGCTGCTGTTCAACTTACGACTGCTTTTTAAAATAAAATACACTTAAACTGCACCAAAAGAACAAAGTGTTAATAATAAATATTCACTTTATGCAAATAATACCTTAATTCACCTTGAAAATTGAAATACACAGTAAACAACACATAAACTTAAATTCCTTCAGCATCTTTGCCATCAGAGGCCTACCACCTTCCTTGAATTTCTTCCATTTAATTTGCCTGACCTTAGACTGCCTAAATATACCTGGAAATTTTCTTAATCCACTTAAAACTGCATTTAAGATTGTTTCAGATATGGGGGGGGGGGGGGCACACTTAAATAAGTAAAAATTTCAAAAAGCCTTATACTCATTTTTTAGTATTTGGAATGGAACTATTCATACAAGTAGTGATAGGCAAAGTGCCTGCTCCATGTAAAAATCAACTGGTTTTAAAGCGTTTGAAAACCTAATTTGAATCGTCCATAACAAAAATGATGCATTATATTCACCATTCCTAATAATTTTTTAAATCAACAGAAAGTTAACAGTTATTTATATAACAAGAGTGTAAAGTAAAACTTTTTGAGTGAGTACGAGATCAAAAAAACACTTTACGCTCAAGTTGTATACAATATTTTTTGCATGACCATATTATAAAGAAAATAGGAAGGATGAACTTTGATCGCAGATTAAAAAATGAAGTTGGCCAGAATCTTAATGCATATAATGAATTCGTTATGCCATCAATATGGCTTTATAACACCGATACATCAAATTGATTGCAAATGTTTATAATTGTCAACTTTTGACATTGACGAGTTGTAAAGTACCAACTTTAGAGGTGGCCATGCAAAAAATAATTTTATACTGCGTAAAGGTTCTTAAATCACTGCATATTTTATAAAACCATATCATGAACAGATTAAAAAAGTCCTTATATTTTACTATAAGGTTACATTGCAATAGAATAATTATTCTGCAAGTGTTAATCACAATGTCAAGTATTAATAATAAACAATTAATAATTATTAGCTCTCTTTGTCGCTTTCATTAGTAGCATCTTCCAAGTATTGGTGAGCAGTTTTCATATGCATCCTAAGATATTCTGGTTCTATAAATGTCTTATTACAAATCTCACATGGATGATTTCCAGGATGTCCCATTAAGTGCATTTTTAAATTGTATGTTTTCGTAAAACCTTTATTACAATATTTGCAATGATAAGGTCTGTATCCTGTATGGATCATTTCATGACAATCAACTTCTCCTTTTGAACGAAATGCTTTATCGCAGAATTTACATGCATATGGTCTGTGTCCCGTATGTACACGAATATGTCTGTTCAATCCACACTGCATTCTAAACATTCTTCCACAGAATGGACAAGTGTATTTTCTTTCTCCTGTATGTATTCTCATGTGATAAATTAATGCATTACCATAACTAAAAGTCTTGCCACAAACTGTACACAAATGTGGCCTTTCATTTGTATGTTTGGACATTATGTGCAACTGAAGATTACTTGCATTTGGATACATCTTCTGACAATAACTACATTTGTGCGTCTTTCCAAAATGCTTTTTCATATGATAGTAATGACTCGAACGAGAATTTAGAGAAACACCACAAACTTCACATACAAAAATCTGCTTTTTATAATGATGCATTCGTTGAACATGTCTTTCCAAATATCTTTTATTGGCAAAAATTTTGTGACATACTGTACATCTTGATATTTTACGATTCATATTTTTGTCTTTTTCTTCCATATCATCACCATCAATATTAGCTTCTTTGTGTTGCTTTGAAATTGACATGTAATTTTTGCCATCACTACAATTATCTTTTGATTCTAATTCTAGGTGATTTAAATTAATTATAGAAAGTGCATTATCTGTACTATTATGGTTTTCCTTTATTCTTTTTCTTTTCTGCTTAACAAAAGTAGCAGACACTTCTGTGCCCAAATTCCTTAAGAAGCCAGTATAATTGGGAGCATCTTCTTTTTTTTTGTTCAACAATAAATACATCTTTTAAATCAAATACTCCTGCTGATGATACTAGTTCAACTGGTATTTTCTGATTGGAATAACTATGCTCTGTATAAAAAAACAGATTCTTGTTCTTGTTTCTTTGTGGAATACTCGCCAAAATATTCTGTTAGAGTCTTATGTGACTCTTCAAACTGTAATTTAAATTTATAAGAAATATTTAAAAGTCCCAAACACATCGGGCAAATATTTGAGGGATAACGATCATCAGAGATAATCTGTAGACAAAAGATGCATATTAAAGATTAATTATTACTAAAGATTAATAGTAATTACCTCTCGACATGTAACTCTGTATAGAACGTGATAAATGTTTGAGATATTTTCTTCAAGTTGTTCTTCAATTTGAGAATCTAATTTATACATTGTCTTACTTTCAGTTAAGCAGACACGACAAAGGTTTTCAATACTACTCAGATCTTTAATATATGAAGTTATTTTTGTGTTCATCATAAACTATTATTGGTGTTATATTTTTTAACATCAATTTCAGAATCATAACATAAACTATTAAATCTCATAACCTCAATATTTTTTAGGCTATTTCCTATTTCTTTTTTAAATTCGGTAGTGTCTAGATATACGTTACTGTGATTATGTACGTTCCTTGTGTTGCAGCCGTTACAGCATTTACACGAAAAACAAATCAGTTTTTTTTTTTATTTAATATATGTACACCTCTACTTACACGAAATTATTCTTTTTGGATAACTTAGAACAGAAAAAGTTATAGAGGAAGAGTTTTTTGATACTTGGTGAAGGGAAATCTTGAACGAGCATCTTGCAACACTGTAACAACATGCCAAACACGCGCGATATCAAATAATAGTAGTAATAACGATAATAACATCACAAACACGTGGTTTCTATGACTTGGATTGTAAAAGTTTAGTATTTGGTGGTATTTGGTTAGTATTACGTTCGGTAAATTTCTTACATCTTTATCGTATACCTTTAATAGTAGCATTATAGATTATTATTGTTTTTAAAATAATTTTATATCAGTATTAAAAATCACATAACCTTAAAATTAGTTATCGTTCAAGAAAATGAATGGTTTGTAATAAATACAACCATTAAGGTAGTTCTAGTTCATCAGTAAATCGAGAATATAATATGGATACTGTTTCAATATTATTAGAATTAGAATTCAGAGTAAGCTTTGACTTGTATCTCAATTTTTCCATTGTTAGGGTGACCCAGGTCTGAATGAACAAAACTCTGTTTATTTTATTATGTTATCTACATACATACAGGGTGTCAACAGGAAGTGCAAATAGTTTGTCGTTTGCTTATACTTGGAGATATAGTTCTGAAACATAGATAAAGGATGTATGTTGTTTGATAATCTGTCCGGTTCTACTTTAAATTCCGTTCCCGTTGATATGTCATTTGTAATATTTTGTTTTAAGATAATTTCAAAAATGCTCGTCAGTGAAACAGAAAATTGCTGGCGGAGAGAATATGATTGTCGCTACTGATATCTTTCTAAGAATTAAGACTCCAAGAAAATAACGTATAATCATTTTTATTAATCAGGCTATTTTGTTTTGTAAAAGTGAATTCTTTAAAGGCTGGACAGTTTCACAAAATCTGACCGGAATACCAGACACCTTAAAACCAGAACATGTCCAGGAAAATCTGGACGTCTAGTCCACAGACAAAAGAATAATTATTGTTTATGGAATTATTGAAAAATAATAATTTATTTGTATTTACTTATAGAAATCACAGAAAAGAATATTAAGTTTTTAATTCTTTGGCATACAGGGTGTTCCTGGATCGAGTTTACAAGAAATATAATGGACGAGAAGCTTAGTATGAAGAAAATGTGTTCTTTATAAGTTTTTGCTTTTTGTAAAACTTCCAATAACGGTAATAAAGCTTTTTATAATATTATTAACAATAACGAAGAAAATTTGAAGACACATTAGTTGTTCATTAAGAAACGACGAAGTCCCGAATGTTTGCTTGGGAACGTCCATAAAACGCCCGCCACTTAATTCCTAAAACGCGCGTAAAAGAGTAGGCGTGGTTAACTCTCAGAGCTGATAATATAAATGTGCAGAGACAAAAAATGGGAACAGTGGTGGTATAGGGAGTGAAATATCTGACTTTTTTACTTAATCTGTGCATATGGAAGTTCAGGTTTACAATCTAAAAGCACAAAGATTACTGCAGATTGACAACTCATGTTTACCTAAAAAAAATGACACAAATGACCAAACCTAAAAATATTTATTTGGTAACTTTTAGTGAAACTTAAAGTACACTGTTACAAAAATATCATGTCAAGGCCTACTCTTAATTCTGCAATATTAAAATACCAGGTGTATACCTATGAAATGAGACTTTCAGCTATTAGACCACAGATGTCGCTAGGAGTATTTTTAAACTGTCCCAAATGTCTTATTTTTTTCGTCTGTCATCTGTCAACAATATTCAATTCATTGTTTGTGATGTTTCATACAACAACGCATTTTTTTTCGCTCTTAAAAATGTCGAATTTCGTGCCTTCAAACTACGATTTGCGGACATCGTTGATTTTCTGTTATCAATTGAAGAAAAACGCTTCTCAAGCTCATCAAATGCTTATAGAAGCTTACGGTGGACATGCTCTAAGCAGAGCACAGTGCTTCAGGTGGTTTGAAAAATTCCGAAGTGGTGATTTTAGCGTGGAGAACGAGGAACGTGGCCGGCCACCGAAAAAGTTTGAGGACACCGAATTGCAAGCATTGTTGAATGAAGATGATGGTCAAACGCAAGAAATGATGGCAGAGCAGTTGGGAGTGACCCAAAAAACCATTTGCAAACGTTTGAAAGACATGGGCATGATTTTAAAGGTCGGAAGATGGGTGCCGCATGAACTGACTGAAAGGCAGCAAGAGAACCGAAAAACCACTTGTGAAATGCTGCTCTCCCGGTTCAAAAGGAAGTCTTTTTTTGCATCGAATCGTTACGGGTGATGAAAAATGGGTGTATTTCTCCAATCCCAAGCGTAAACGATCGTATGGTCCGCCCGGCCACAAGCCAAAATCAACGGCCAAACCAAATCGCTTCGGCCGCAAGGCAATGCTGTGTGTTTTCTGGGATCAGCATGGTATGATTTGGTACGAGCTATTAAAACCAGGTGAAACAGTTGACGGTGCACGCTACCAACGACAATTGGCCGATTTGAACAGCGCTATACACCGAAAACGCCCAGAATATGCCGATCGGCGTCACAAAGTAATTTTTCTTGATGACAATGCACCACCACATCGAACAAGAGCGACCCGGGAATTGGTGGAGACGTACGATTGGGAACCGCTGGTGCATGCGGCTTACTCACCAGACTTGGCGCCTTCCGATTATCATTTGTTTGCATCGATGGGCCACGCACTTTCCGAGCAGCGCTTCAATTCTCACGAAGAAGCCAAAAAATGGCTCGATGATTGGTTTGCGGCCAAAGACGGCCAATTTTTTTGGCGCGGCATTCACAAATTGCCTGAGAGATGGGTAAAATGTGTCGCTAGCGATGGCTATTATTTTGAAGATTAAATTTGTAACCATTTTTTGTTAATAAACGTTTAAAATTGAAAAAAAAAGTCTCATTTCATAGGTATACACCTGGTAGACTGTACTAAAGCTTTTGTTTTGAGATATTTACTCAGTTTTAGAATTTGTGCAGTAATTTTCAGAATTGTAACATTCCATTGGTACATATCCAAACAAAAAAAGAGCCTGTTATAGAATCCAGAGTAGGCTTTGATTTTACCACATTTTAGGAATGCAAAACAAATGTATAGTAAATTCAGGTTTACAATCTAAAAGCAAAAATCACCACTTATATTGACATGTTTGCCAAATGACACAAATAACAGGCCTTGAACTTATAAAAAATATTGGTTGTACCCAGAGATATTTAATTCAAGGGGATCATTCCCTATGGTGTAATGTCAGCACTTTTTGTGACAAAATCAGCAGACCTAATATTGAGTTTCTTGACATTACAAAATTCAGGGTGTCTAATTTTCTGGAAAACCTGGGAATCACGGAAAAGTCAGGGAAATTTGTAAATTTTATTTTTGTCAGGGAAAAAAGTAGGACATTTCCCAAAATTATTTGGTTAATATTATTTATGAATCGCTGCGCTACTTAAAAAGATGTTCAAGAGTCATTTTAAATTTAGCGTGCCTTTTGCTTTTCACTATTCCATGATTATGTCAGTTAATAATTAAATAAAAAATTAAATAACAGACAGTATTTTTGTACGCTGCGTAATTATAATTTATAAATAAATAAATATTGTACCCAACCTTCATACATTTTGAACATAATTCCTTTGGTATGTAACACACTTCACAGAATTTCTCAAATTCACTTGAAGTAAATTCTTTGCCATTATTGCAAAGAAATCTTGAAATTCTGGAACTTTTCTGGATAATTAGTAAGAATATCATAGCAAAATGCATGAAGTCATCATTACCATCATGTGTCATTGGTCTAAATAGTACTGTATATCAATTCCAATGGTCTACTTGTTTGTCTATTGCTTCGTTTAAGAAATAACACTCTTGCTTGCCTGCAATGTAGTGTTCACAATTTCTATTGAGTTCTTTGTAAATATGTTAACACCATCTACCATATTATTTCTTGCCATACTCTCTTTTCCTAGATGACCTAGCCTTTTATGTCATAAATGAAAGCTATATGGTTTTATTTAATTTTAATCATGACTTTAATTATGAGGTGAGAATACAATCCAAAAACTTTTATGCATTGTTGGAATTTATACGAGTTTGAATTTGCTATGTTCAAAATAATAACAAATTATTTTTTTTCATGTTGTATACTACCTGGAATTTTATTATTAAAATCATGGAAAGCCTGGAAAAGCCAGGGAATTTGAAAATTCATTTATGCTGACACTCTGAAAGCTTTTTTGTACTTTATTTCATTTGAGTTAAAGTAAATTATGAATATATCTTATTTTATATTTGATGCAGAATATCTATAAAGTTACATTGCTGGCATTTAAAATTACTTTAGATACTGGAATCACATTTAAATAAAATAAATATTTCGAAAAGGCTGTCTTACACTTACTTTTTTAGTATGTGGAATGAAATTCACACAAGTAATGACAAGCAAGAGGTGTCTTCTCTGACAAAATCAACTAATTTTAAGGCGTGGAAAACTTTAATTTGAATTTTCCCATTCCAAACTTTGTTGTAATATTATTTAAGTTTTTAGGCCAGTATGGGGAAGAATAAATCAAAGCAAATAAAAACGTCATTAAAAGCATCAGTTGCAAAGACTGCAAAATTCAAATCAAAACCAAAACCAGTCAACAGCCAATTAAAGCAGGTAAATTGTTCCGATAAACCAACTTGCCCAGTACATCACTTGTTAAACTGAAGTAATCACCATAAAAAACATAATAAAGCGCTATTAGAATTTCATAAGTGAAGATGATTCTATGTTTGTTTTAGATAAATATAAAAAATAAGCAAAAAATAGAAAAAACTGACAAACAACTAGTTAACCTGCAGGATAAAATACGACAAACTCCAATCAGCAATAAGCAAAGGAACTCACAATCAAAATTAAAAGTGAAATTTTTTAAAAATGAAAGTGAAAATGAATATGTGAAGCATCAACAGAAATCAGAAGAAACTTTGGAAGAACTTAATCAAATGCAACTTTCATAATTTATATTTATTTATACCTACTCTGAAGTTAAAAATTGTACTGTGATAAAATGACAAAATGAAGCTTCAAGAATAGAATAGAAAATTTTTATTTGAAATAAATGTAATTATTGTTTACAATATTTTCTAATTATAAGGAAAATACCTTAATTTATTTGTGGTGCTTTCTTATATGATCCCTCAGGTAATAGGACCGGATGAAACCTTTCCCACAATCAGGACATATATGTGGCCTTTCTTCTGTATGTAACATCATATGGAAATTTAAATTTTTTATTCTAAGAAAACTCTTTTTGCAAATACTACAAGTGTGTGGTTTAAGACCTGTATGAATTTCTTCATGTCTTTGTAAATCAATCTTTTTAATAAATGCTCTTTCACATTGTGAACAAGGAAATGGTCGTTCTCCTAAGATATTTAAAAACAAAATACATACATCAAAATCCAGAACGTATTATTCATCTTACCTGAATGTGTTTTCTTATGTCGATCAAAATGACATTGTATTGCAAATCTTTTTCCACAAAGTGCACAACCATATGGCTTTTCCTGTGTGTGAGTTCTCATGTGATATGTTAAACCAGTAGGATGACTAAAACGTTTCCCGCAGATTGTACATAAATATGGTTTATCACCAGTATGAATACGAGAATGTAAGTTGAGATTGTTTGACGAAGGAAATCGTTTGTGACATTCTTTACATTCATATTTCTTTTCTCCTGTATGAACTCTATTATGCCTGTTTAAACATGATTGTGAACTAAAACCTTTTCCACATACATTACACAGGAATTGACCTTTAAATTCATGACGCTTTTCATGGGCATTGAATATATATTTATTTTTAAATGATTTATTACACTTGGGGCAAAAATAGATTTGTCCTATATCATTAGTTTCATCTTCAATTGTACCTTCTGCTAAAGACTTTTTACATTTATTTTGTCTACTACTTTGACGTTTTGGTGGAGTTCTCTTTCTATCACCAACACTTTGAACTGCAGTATCCAATTCTTCTTTCTTTATTAAGATCTGCGTCACTTGTACATTATTATTAACATTATCTGCACTTTCTTCTACATCACTCTCTGCCTTAACAAATACACCATTTATAATTTCATCAAGCAACACAAGTGATTGATCGCATTGTAATTTGAAATTATATGCACTAATTGCTTTATCTACGCACTTTGAACAAATCAAATTTGAGTATTTGTCATCTTCAGTAACCTATAGTTGTACAGAAATGGAATAAATGCATGTACATTTCCTTAAGGTATCAACAACTTACTTCTCGAGATAGAAAAGTGTTTAACATTTTTTTGATAGTTAAAGTAGTTCCATTACAGTCAACTGAATCATTTATATCGGACATATCGTCCTGAATCGATACACATGTCCTACAAACCTTTTCTATATCCAATTTTTCCATATTTTAAAAAAAAAGTTCTTTTGATATGATGGCTAGTTGATAGACAGTTCAGCTGTCAAACTTTATATGTAGGTTAATACCAACTACATCTAAAGTATCTAATAAATAAAAGTAAAAACATATACTTAAAATATTCAATATATATATATATATATATATATATATATATATATATATATATTAACGTACTTGCGAGGTTTTTTAATATTCACTATCATTGATTTATATAATCAATGTTACTATTAAATCTAAGAGATTATCACAAACTACTGCACAATTCTAGTTTTATATCATAAAATAATGTTTCATTTATAAAATATATAATTAGACGTAGGATAAACCTTCGATGTAAGTATATCTGTTTAAATTTTTTCTGTTTATTGACGACCGATTATAATTTATTTTAAAATTAAATACCACCTATGTTGATATCAGTGATAAGCAGTAACTATACAGCCTACAAATAATCACAACAGAATAAGTAATGCTAGCAATTAACTCCCCACTTTTCGACCTTTTACCTCCACATATTATATGAGATATGACATAAAAGATGGTAAAGGGATTTATAATACAGTGCAATTGTGTTTTTGAGCGGTATTTTCACGCAAGCGATTATTCTTTTAAAAGTCTGTCTTGATTGTTTTATATAATTAAAGAGAAGGAGAAAAATGGGTGAACGCTTAGATATAATAGTATTTGGTGCAACGGGAGTCACCGGCAAATACACTCTTCCTTATGTATATAAATTTGCAAAGTCAGCAAAAGGTCCTATGACGTGGGGTATCGCTGGACGTTCCAAACAAAAATTAAAAGATGTTTTAAATGAAACTGCCAAAAGAATCGGTAAGAATATTAATTTATTCAAAGATTAAGAATATTAGCTTGTATTAATATTGTTTCACCTAGGTGTAAATGATTTAAATCATATTCCAATAATAATAGCTGATGTGGAAGATGAAGACTCAATTAGAAGAATGACTGCTCAAGCAAAAGTCGTTATTAATTGTTGTGGTCCATATCAATTGTATGGAGAAGTTGTTGTCAAAGCTTGTGTAGAGAATGGAACACACCATGTGGATGTTAGTGGAGAATCCCAGTTTATTGAAGGAATGCAACTGAAATATCACAAAGAGGCTGAAGAAAAAGGTGTCTACATTGTAAGTGCATGTGGTTTTGACAGTGTACCGTCAGATCTTGGAACACTGTTTGTAGAAAAGCACTTTGAAGGTAAAATTCCATGAAATAAATTTACATTGCTTATACGTATTATTAATTTTTTCCTAATCTGTAGGTACTATGAATTCTGTTGAAGTCTACTTACATTGCTCTCAAGAGGGAGGTTTTACACCTGGTCCAAAAACAAATTATGGAACATGGGCATCTGCTGTGAATGCAGTGGGAAATTATTGGAGCCTTTTTTCATTAAGAAAGAAACTTTATCCAAAGTCTCTACCAGCAATTCAACCAAAGCTCTCTCTAAAGTAAATAATTTCTGTCTTTCAAATGTAAAAGAGAATTATTTCAAACTTGACTAACTTATAGATATCCAATTCATAAAATGGGTAACAAATGGGCACTACCATTTCCTGCAACAGACTTTGATGTTGTTAAACGTTCACAGAGGTATTTCTATGAAAACGATGAAAAACGACCTATACAAGTACAGTGTTATGTATTAATGGATTCGTTTATAACTGCTATGTCCTGTATATTCCTTGGTTTCTTTTTCCTTTTACTAACACAATTCAAATTTGGGAGATATTTATTGTTGACGGTATGCCTTTTGATTTAAATTAAAAAACCGACATTTCAATGTAGTGACTTTTTAGTATCCCGAGTTCTTTAGCTTGGGATTTTTCAGTCGCAAGGATATTCCCGAAGATGTCTTACAGCGTTTGCATTTTTCTTTTACTTTACATGGTAAAGGTTGGAAAGAAATAATTACTGAAAATAAGTGCAAAATACCAATTAATAAAACTGTAGTTGGACGTGTAAGTGCAGTTAATCCAGGATATGGTTTTACTTGTCTTGCACTCACTCTCTGTGCCATAATGATTTTAAAAGAGCCAAAGCAATTACCTGTCAGGTAAATAGATTTGAATTTAATTAAATATTAAATAAATGATCAATTTGGTTATAGGGGTGGTGTTTACACACCAGCTGTCGCTTTTTCAAAAACATCCTTTGTAGAAGAATTACAGAGGAATGGAGTCACTTTTGAAATTATCTCTAATAAGGAAGATTAATATTTATTATGTTTTAAATGTTGGAATTACATATTTTTGTTTATCTGTAGTGTATAGGGGAAGAATTGTTGAATTTAAAATGTAATACACATTTTGTAAAAAATAAAAATGTTTTTAAAATTGAACTAGATTGTAAGAAGAAATAATGCTGCCCCTGCAGCCTGATACATAAAAATTAAAATAGGTAACTGGGGAAATGCTCTTTACCTTTGTAACAATGAGAAAGTAATTAATTGCATTAAAAACAACCTCTTGAAATACAATTATCAATAGTAAATATAATTTCCTTGAACATGTTTACAATTCAGGAAAATTTTCTATATGCATTTAAAAAATAAAAATAAAACCATAAATATATTAATTCTTTATCTCTTTTTATGTTTCCATTTTTACACAATATGTACAATACAAATAGTAAGAATGCTTTCTTTTCGTAAAAGTTCAACCTACATCTAGATGTTATACATGCTTAATTTATGTTTTCAAGGTAAGGTATATTTGAGCAATAACGCATGAGAGACAATGATAATAATGTCAGTAATAAATAAAAATTAGAGTACATACTAGTTAATTGTATATAATAGACCTATAACTTTACTTGTAGGCCTTGAATTGTAGCATTATACGTATTACTATGTAATTATCGACGCCTTGATATACACATTTACACATCATAAATTAAATAGTTTAGAAAGTTTGTTTATTTACATAAATACCTGTAATATTTGAAAAATCCAAATATTCTAGTTACATTGATTTGTTATTGCAGTATTATTAATGCACTAAAAACTAAGATATTGATTGTATTATATGGCATATTTGATGTTTCCTTGTGTTCTTTACAATGGTCAAGATAAAATACTATTATTTATAAAAGCAAAGAGCAAACGATTTGATTTGATATTAGAATTACTATGAAATTCTCAATGCAGCACAACTTTTAGTTTTTCAATTAATAAGGTTGTAACAATAATAATGAGATTACGAAAAGTAGACGTTGTTTTTGAGATACACGATACTGAAATAAAAAAATGAATTCTTTTTAAATAGTTTTTTGGACAGTTTATTTTATTAGATTCAAATTTGCGAAGATATTCCCTTTCTTTAGCGTCCTAATCGGTATCATATACCACAGGTTAAGTAAAGGTCAGATATTTCACTCCCTATTCCACCAATGTTCCTGTTTTTTGTCTCTGCACATCTACATTTGCAGCTCTCGGAGTTTACCACGCCTACTTTTTTACGCGCGTTTTACGAAAAGTACATACCACACTGTACTCCTTGCGCAGTACATGTCAAAATAGCAAACTCTGGGAGTTGCTTTGAGAAAGAGAGCAATAAAACCCTTAAATTTGTCGAAGTGAAATATCTGACCTTTATTTAATCTGTGTATCTACACTCAGTGTTGTTACAGGACTTAAAATTTAAGTACGGAGTGATTGTAAATGAGTGACGATGGTTTGAATTTGGCGCCACATTTAAATTATTTTCATGTTGGCACTACTTATTTACTTTTTGCAATCTGTCAAATAATATAATAAAATAACAATATGAATTTTTGACATGACCTTATTGATGTCAACAATTTAGATACTATGAATGCACATGCGCAAAGCTGTTAAACTTAATTTTTTCTTTATTATTTAAATTTTAAATAGTTTATTACAATAATTTTTATTTCACTTAAGTATGTGCGGGCAAATATGAGGCACAGGGAATTGTGAGATGCTTAAGTGCGTTCAAGTCTAATGTACATATAAAATGATTTTGATTAGAAAAAAAAATAAATGCTAGGATGTTGTTCATCATGTTAGCATTTGTTTTTTCAATTAATAAAATCTTTTGCATTAAGATACCTATGTATACTAACTGTCACATTGCTAGAATTGCCCCCACATACCCTAACTAAAAATCTTATTATGGGCCTATGGAACTATGAGTAAACATGCTTGAAATTTTACTGATTCCATGGAAATAAGAATAAAAAATAGGATTCAGTTTTTTAATGCCATTTTATTCGAATAATATTTTGGTTTTTCTTTTCCATCTTCAGTTACTGTTACAGTCTTTTTTAATTGAAAATCCAATTCATCAAAATTCTTATTCTTGGGCTTTTCAGCCATTTTGATTCTTGAATTGTCTTGAACATCTTCTTAATGATCTTATTAGACATTTTAGCATATTTTAGCACCTGTTTACAGGTTAGGTTTAACGAAAACTGTGCAGAATCCCTACTTTATTTGCAAAGTTGACACATTGTCGACATTGTTGACATTTTTGACGTGAAAAATCAAATTGTTGACACGAAAATGTCAACAATCATTGTTGATATGTCAACGCACATCACTGATTATAACCCCAATTTTCAATTGTTACAACTGTGTTAATTAAACCAATATACCTACTTTAGTTTTTTAATAAAGCAGTCTAATTGGAATCTAAATTAAATAAGATTATTGTCGAGGTTACGTTTACAACTATATGTGTTTACGTTCTACAACTCCAGATCATGCACCGTTTCGTTCTTTTATTCCGCTAAACTCTGTTCACTCCATGTCCACGTGATCATTCGC
>VTPC01090203.1:248689-351490 GCA_011009095.1 Ignelater luminosus | reverse complement strand
ACAGACGATAAATTGGATAATGGAAAACTACTGGATATCATTTCTTTACTGTAGAACTGTCTTCTGCCAGACATGAATTAGCTAATTACGAACATGTTCTTTCTTGGAAATACAGTTGAAAAATATAACAAAGATTTAAAAACAGCAAGAAGCACGTTCGGGTCATAAAATAATGTATCGGATTTCACTAATGAAAGAAGTATAAAACCATTTATCGAACACATTTTAATTCTTAACAACAGAACTCCAAAGAAAAAGATCTGTTAGCAATATAAACAACTTGCTAAACATTAAAAAGTAAGACAAAGCGATAAATTTATATTAAATGAATGTATTTAAAGCAAAATTTAACGTAAAATTCGGATAAGTATGCAAAACTTTAAAATGACATTACACGGAGCTGGTCAAAAAGTTTGATGTACGTCAAGATTCATAGTTTTAGACCAATATTATAATGCATCGTGTTGAAAACAGCAGCAAATGAGGAACAATAACTTATTAAAATATACAGGGTATTCAAATTTACATAAAGTTTATTAACATTTTTTATATTTAGTTTTTCCGAAATTGCAAGCGTAGCACGTTTCAGACCCTGCAGACAAATATTAACATTTTTACTAATTCTGTCTGAGGATTAACAAAATGTATCTTTACATTCTGCGAAGATTCTAGCGACATCGTCAATTTAGATTCTACTTACAGTAAAAATTTCATAGACACACACGAACATACACCGTCACATATATCGGATCACTCACAATCAGTCCAAAGACATTGAAATGTTGTATACTAAATTACAGTATATTGCATTTTGTCACCTATCGTCTGATCTCTCGATAAATATTCTCACCAAGCAGTTTGCCTAATCCTTCACGACTGCATTTGGTATGGGTATACGTTTTGGTATAGCTCACTCAATGCTACATCAACACATAACGGGATTGAGGCGGATTGTGCTGCATTCAGTAAGTAGTTAGTTGCTTTTGCGCCTTGCGGCGTTGGAGCTGTCGGTGGGAAACTGAAACTTGGATCGCTGACGTTGCTGCTTTTATACGTTTAATTTCCTCTCGGACGACCGACCTGGCACTGCGTTTTTCAGTGTTGTTAATTAGCAGGATATTTCCCACATTTCGAGAAATTGGCTTTGTTTAGCAGGATTTCTTAAATGTGAAAAAATGCGAAAAAATTTATTTTAAAATTAGTTTTCTATTTTCACGTGATATTTTCACGTGATATTTTCTTCTGATATACCATGAGAGGCAGTACTATTACTTTATCACTGTATACGTTTCAGCTTTCTTTCGAAAGCGGCTGTGAATCCGACGACTGCATACGGACGTTACGTCTATTCTATTCTTTGTTATGCATATAGCACTACTATTGCGTCAAATCCATAGCTGCTCGTCTCTGGAAATTCTATATTTTTTCGCTGACTGTAGTATTAATAAATAATTCTGTCTTACTTAATTTTTAATTAAAGATAAAATTTTAATGTGATGGGAAATGGCGGGAATCTTTATCTGTAATTAAGGGAAATTGGCAATTTTTTGATGGGAAATACAACATGAATAACCATGATTCAATACGATTCGACATAACGAAACTAGCGGGAGAGAGTTTATTGAAGATAATAATCTTAAAGTAGTAATCGATAGATTACAACAAGGCATTAATAATTACTTTTCTTTGAAATCTAAATTCTAATAACCTCAAACTTATAAACTGGCGTTTAATCTCGTCAAATTAGATGTGATATAACAGCGCCTCCAGCGGAGAGAAGATCGTTATTGAGTTCAATTTGCTATCTTTTTTTGTTTGGTGTCGGAACTTGGTCGCATCGTCTTAGGCTTGTATAAAAATCTTGCGAATTAACATGAAGATTTATCCTAAGTAGATAAAGTGTTACACCACTGGACCAATAACCAAAAGTAATCTTCAGGTTGATGTTTCAGCAATACATTTGTGATTGAATGCAAAGGAGGTAGACATAATATACACGAGACCATTATTTGTAAATCTCTTTAGAATCATAAATAAGTATGAATTGGGAAGTTTTAAGCTTAAAGTATGTGTACAATTAGTATATACCATCAGTTGCAGTAAACAGAATTCTGTAGCACTGGTTTTGTTATTTTGACGTATCACTCATTGAAGCCCATAGCTTCCACAGTTCTGCCTTGCAAAGCAAAAAGGTCCCAACTTGAAAAATAAACAAAACTGAGTTTGGGATATCCCTGGTTCCTTGTACTGAAATCTTTTGTATGCCAACCAAGAAAGCCCTAACTTGGAAAATTAGTTAAACAAACCAATTATGCAAATGTGAAGAAAGCCCAACACGTTTCTCTCAATAACTATCTCAAACCTGTTATTTTGAGAGTTAGGGCTTTTTTGCTTTGAAGGGGAGAGTTAAATTATATCAGTTCCTAGATAGTGGCTTATTCAATTTGGGCATTGCTCTCCATCAGCTCACTCACAAAAAGATTCTTATTTCTTACTGATTGCTTGGAAACATTCTATAATATTGATGGAATAATTAAAAATTGTATTATATGATACATATCACACGAAATAAAGTTTACGGTATCGAAAGTTTACTGAAAGTTGCTTTTTCTGTTGAATTTTATATTTTTAAAGTAATTCTTCAGCTGTGAGTGTAAGAAAGAACTGATTTTTTGTCGAATATGCATGACATCCAGCTTTACTAACTAGACATAACACAACCTCATAGATAAAAATGTAACGAATGATTAAACTTCCATATTCTATGTAGTTGAACGAAAAGGATTTCGTCAGCTGCGCCATCTTTAATATGCATGCATAATAGCACACGAGAATCGATATACGTTATGCAGTAACAGTTTTTTTATTCATGTAACTTTATTTTAGGAGTATAAGCAAGATGAGTAAATAATTTCTGATATCAAAGAGAGGGTTTATGTTTTTTTTTTATTTCTTATTATGTTTCTCCGTCTTGTTTGGAAATTTTGAAGCTTTATGAGTAACTCAATCTACTAATGATGAATTCGGCACTGATGTAGATGTCATAATTATAGGTAACAAGCATTCATCGTTCCATAGTGAAACCAAATTTAAAGATTAATTAATTAATATTAATTCTTGAGAAATGTAATATGTATTCATAAGTGCATTTTTTAAAACTGCAGTATAGTTGATACATTTTATTTTGATATTATAACTCCTTTTTGTGTTAAGCAGGATGACACTTCATGTGTAATTATTATAATCACATTAAAATAATACTGGCATCTTGTGTGACTTTTTTCTATTAGAATTCCGACCTAAGGCCACCGCATGAGTTTAGCTTTATTGATCATTAGATTGTGATTTTTGTATTTTAAGGAGGTACAGGACCTTAGTGAAAATGATGAAAACATCATGAAATTTTGAGGATCAATAAAAATATTTATAATATTTGTTGTCTGAAAATTTCAGCGACCTAGGGTTCATAGTTTTTTTATACAAAAATATTAAAAATAGCCAATTTAACATTATAAGCATATCAGACCCCACGCGTACCTATATATCAAGACTATGAAAAAATGGTGACACTGCTCTGAAAAACTACATGTGCATAAAAAAAAATGTTTCGAAATTATTGAAAAAAAAATTATGTCAAGGATTCTTATTTATAAAAATAATTAACTTTAAAAAAACACTAATTTTTAAAAAGCAGTCAGCCATAGTTAATGTGGGTTATGTTGACGGCAACGGCGCAACGGCGGATTGAGAGGGAAATTCAAAATTCAAGGTGATCATATTTCAAAAAATTTTTTTAAAAAACTTTTATTATATGTTATAAGACATAACAAAATTAAATAATAATTCGTAATAAATAAATTATTGTCCAATTTTTTTATTATTGCAAAAATAATTAAACGTTTTATAAAATTGTAGTTTTTAAATTTTTCAAATAATTCAATAGGTTAGTGATAGTTTTTTTTGACTTAGACACTCGAACTTTCTTTTTGGTTATAAATTTTTTCAGTGACTTGTTTACCTTTCCAACAATAACTTTTTTTTTCTTGTTCATTTTTTATTGCTTTCAAGAATCTTGTTAAATAAATTTCATCTCTTTGCTTTATTTGTAAACATACCATACCATACCAACACAATTATAATACCGTGGACGCATGCACAAACACGGTTAAAGTTGCTACGCTGCCGAATTTTTTATTATTTTTTAAAAAATATTTAATAATAAAAAATTAATTATTTCATGTAAATTTAATAGCAATTATGAATCATTTTGTAATGATTTGATAATTACATACATAAAAGAATAATTTCAATAAGCCAAAAGTCATTTAATCACAAAATGAAATATTAATTTTTAAATGTACAATCCCGAAAAAAGTTTATCCTTTCCATAGTGCATACTAATTACAGATACCTATCGCGGAGTAAACTTTTTAAATTGACTGTACGTCCTGTACCTCCTTAAGTGTTACAATTTATTCGAAGGATAAAATTGGTACAGACAACTACAATTTATTATTATAAATACTGCCCTGCAAAGCAAAAACTGTTTTAACTTCGAAAATCATAATTTCGAGATATTGAGTGAAACACGTTTGATTTTCTTCAAATTTGTGTAGGATAGGGCACTTTAACAATTAGTCTGTATTACCTACTTTTAGGGCTTTCTGGCGTGACATACAAATAAATCCACTGGTATCCTAAACTCAATTCTATTTATTTTTTGAGTTAGGACCTTTTTGCTTTGCAGAACAGAATAACTCTGAAGTATTTATGTGAGTGTTGAAGTTATGTCACTATAGAGTAAAATAACAGAACTTGGAAGTATTGTCACGACCTATCGAAACATTTTTTGGCAATGGCCAGAAAACTTATATTGAACTTGTCGAAAACAGTAAAGTTTTACAAAGAAAACTCCTATAGAATGCTACTGCAAATTAGATTTCTAAACTTACCAAGCTGATTAGATAGAGTAATCATGTGCAATCTACTGGTATTCCCAAAAAAAAACTTAAAGGAATTTTCTCTTTCTTGGGAATATCACGATGTCCTCAAAGTAAATCATGATATCAGAATTTTGTTTTCACTTATCATTTCAGAATAAAAAAGTAGCCTAGAATTGCGAAAGTTGCGTTTTGTTATCATCAATTCAGTACTAAACCAGATATTGCATAGCCAACTTTACCCACCCTGTACATTGCACAGACATGAATAATGATTACTTGGTGTTGTCTTTTAGTAAATAGACTTTCTTTTGTATAATAAAATACCGTGGTTATCGCCCCATTTGTATCAATATTTATATGTTTTCGAGTTGATTAGAAGGAAAGATCTTTCTCAGAAGTAAGAGAAGTCACTAGAAATTTGATTTAAACCGTCGTTGGATATTTCAGAGAAAAGGATTTGCTGTCATGGTTTTAGCAGATTTATTATTTAGACTTTTGTTCTCTTTAAATAATAATTATTATAAACAGTCGAGCTAGTTTAACATTCAACAACACCCAATTCGAAAAGGTAATTAACGAATAACCTTTATAAATACTATCTCACCACAAGTCGCTTAAGCCGATTGCATAGAAAGTATGTGTTCAGAATAACTGTGTTATAGATTAATTAATAATTTCATTATTATTTATTGTCTCTCAATATTAAATTTCTTAATTTCCTCAACGTTTCCTTTTTTTTAGTTCCTCAACATCGAATTACAATGGTAATGCTTTTAGAAAAAGATTTTTTTTTGTATAAGATACCCATGAGAACAATATTCATTTCATTAGGGAACGTACCCTTTCTAGTAGCTCTTCCTTCGTAATCGGGATCAAGGAATAAAAGCGTTAAAGGTCACGATTTACTCTTTTATGAAAAGGCATTTGGTTGGGTATCCCTTTGAAATACTTCCTTTGTTAAAAGTTAAGACTAAGGAATCAGTAACTTTGTTGTGTTATTCAAATTTGAACTTTTACTAAATTGCAGGAAAAGTGATGAATAGCATTTTACAAGTCAATACAACTTACTTTTCTTTTTCAGATGCAAAATAACGTCAGTAACATGCAGCTGCGAAACGAAGGATATCTTCTGGTGCCAACATGTAGTGGCACTATCGCTTTATCGAATTCGCAATGCAGAGAGTGTTCGACTTCGTGTTCCTATTTCAGGTAAACAGGATTTGTATATTTTCAGTATCTTTTTTTTAGTTCTAACTTTACAGAAATATACACTAGATATTTGGGGTCACAAACGAAAATTGAATTCAAAGATGTAACCAAAAAAATAAAAAATTGTCTTTTAACCATTTACTTACTACAATTTGCTTAGTTGGTCTTTCATAGAGTAGGTACCTAAAATATGATGTTTACACTGTGCAATTTTTTCTTTAGTTAGGGCATTAAACTTCTCTTTAGAGTAAAGTATCTTGAATACTGTTTCAATAATCATTTACTATAAATATAATATTAGACTACTTTACAATAAAAAATCGAATTTCATAATAGAGTATGTCATAAAGTAAGTTTTGGTAGTTATTCTAAATTCTAATATTTATAGATGATATTTCCTTTCATTGGGTCGTATCATATGATCAATATCCTCTTTAGCATTAATATCTTGCTCTGTATAACTCTATGTATTTTCATTTAGGCTTAAAAATGAATAATAAAACTTCCAATATTCCCAATTGGTAGTAAAAGAACTACTTTTGCCCGTCTACAGGGTAAACTAAGCAGAAAAGCGGTAAAAGTTACAAAGAAAGTAGTGTCTTACTAGTCTAACTAAGGAGCAGCGGAAAAAAGCATATGAATGGATCATATATGGTCTATAGGAAAAAGGCCCTTTCATTTAAATTTCCTGCAATAGTCTGTGGAGATATTTTGGATAGGATTGCAATGACAAAAAAGAACAGTTCCGTGTGGGTTTTGGGCGTAACGGGATCTATGGCATTTTGGGAATCTTGATTCTATGCTCTCGCGAGACACAAAAGACGGATTTGATAAGAAACGAAATTTGCCACCAAGCTAAAGATCATACAATTAAATTTAAGTTACCCAAGTAGCTAATGGAAAAAGACCAGAGAGCTTTAATAAGTTTTTTAACTGGGGTCCTGCACACTAAGAAAATACTTATCATTAATAGACGGGGTAAAGATCCTACGTGATCTACAGGCGGAAAGAGGGAAGAGTTAAGGTTTATAGCTTGAACCGATATTTTTTTAACTTTCATTAGGGAATCCTGGTAGGTTTGAACACAGAGCAGAGGAACACTGTTTGTAAAAACGGTCCCTTAGAAAGTTTACCGCTACTATTACTATTACTAATATTCGAAAAACACTTGGGTCTATTAGAAATATTTTGTAATTAAGAGCACGACAGTTTTATGTTAGACAAAAATGCTTTTTGCTGGGTCTACGACGCGACAATTCAGAACAACCGGTTCGACAGGACCGATTTGACTTGACTTTTTCGGCCACATTAAAGTGAGCTTATGTCTATAGCTAATTATCTATACAAAATTAATTTGCGCCAAACTGGACGCATACAAAATGCGCAAAAATGTTTTAAGTTAAAACAGCTTTGTGGGATGAATGTGCAACCAATTTGTCCCATTATTTTAGGTAGGAACGTGTAGTATATTCAGCCTTCATTGGTTCTGATAAACTTTGCTAGTTTTGCCCCTTTCATAGATTCCAAATGGGAGTATGGGACTGCTGTTTTTTGATAAAAAGAACATGTGACTAGACAAAGTTTCGAATTATTAGGAATTACATAGAAGCTCACCACTGGAGTCTTAGTTGCTTATTTTGTAGATCGATAATAATTTATTATTTTATTAGGAATAATATCTCTAACGGTTAAGAATATGTAAAGCTGCCAAAAACAGGGCAACTAAAAGTTGTTGTACTTTTTTGATTTTGCGTTCTAGTTAAGTAGACTTCTTTAATCAATCCAAGAATGTTATATTCCTATATAGGCTAAGTTTTATCCTAATTATAGCAATTATTTACTGGGTTGCTGATATTATCTAGGCTCAAATTTGTAATCAGTCAGTTTAATCATGACTATTCATCTAATTTACTAAGTTAGATCGGCATGTTAATAAGTTTATGCTATGATAAACAAGGAAAAACATTGCAACAGCACTATAAATACGTTACACACGAATCAAACGTGCAATACTTGTTTTCTCCTATAAAAGTCCTTCTTTGAAGGATAATTCTTTTAGAAATATACTTTCTAGTGGTGAACGATAATAACTGTTTAAATTGTTTTGTTTATTTGAAAATAGAATTCAGTTGAATGATAATAAACTTTATTATTATTGCCGAAACGTGCGTGGTACCTGATTGATAAAACTGCCTTCTTCATCGCTTGCTATTTTTTGTATACCATGGCAGTCGATTTTCATACCTGTTTGATGTTGATCTTACGAATTCGTCCAAAAAGCTGTATTTTAATTCCTAAAATTCAGAAATTAATAATTCACGAAAATAAACTTGCTTATGTTGACTTCTCTTACATAAACTCTCGCAGTTTAAAAGATTTCTTCCTTTTTGGTGAAAACCCGGAACAAAACTTTTAAAAATAAATTCATTTTATTTATACAAAGGAATGTGTAGTATATCACATTAATACAAAAATAAATCACCTTTCGGGCAAGTCATTGATCCAAATCACTTGTACGCAGTTCATTAACACATTACCCCTCCTAAATAACGTGCCTGTTTAGGTCGAAGAGCATAGGCCAAAGCACCTGTCCCACACAAAACACGCACAACATATGTGCTGAAGTTAACCCCGCATGGGGGAACACTCTGGCACGCACGCACACATGCCTGCAGTTAAGTTGTCACCTGCTAATAGGTTAACAAAAGCATTTTGATGAATCTAATTGATAAATATGAGAAAAATTTGCTTGGTTTGGTTTTTATTTGTAAAATGTTAATGAGAAAGTAGCTTTTATATGAAACATATTTCTAACTTAAAATTACTCAAAAGTTTATTCTAAACGGTAATTTCTTTATAATAATATAAAAATGTAATTTTTGGGATTTTGTTTTTGAGAATCGTTCTAATCTATCTATAGTAAATTAAATTACACATTAGATGTTTGCTGTTTGATTAAAAAAGTTTATTTTAAAGGTTAAAACTACCTACGGAACTTGCAAAATGAGGTGTAGTAGTTTTCAAATGTTTTTTCTCAGGTACTATTTTTTATTGAGTGTTTACAATCTTGTACGTTAACTCAAAACATATTTTGAACATTTTTATGCAGATCTATTTAGCTCATTGAAATATTCTTTTTTTTAATTCTGATATTGTTTGCAAATATCGTGAGTTCAAAAACGCACGGTCAAGTAGACTATGAATATTTTTTGTTTACGTGAAGGCATGGCATGCATAGCTTGTTTCTTAATTTAAATAACAGCATATTAGGAAATTCTATTAACTATTATTTATACTTTATTGTTTACTGTATTTGTAAATTTGACATCGACTTGACAAATTTCAGAGCAAGAATTTTTTCCTACGAAGATGCTTATGCTGATTTTTATGTACTTACTATTAAAGTAACACGAATCAGTACCTATAATAGTGATTACGCTCCACTGTCGAAAGTACAGACAGATCATTCTAAGTAAACTCGCAAGTTTCTTGAATGACAAATTCCCGTTTTGAAAACTTAATTGTATTTGCTAATACAATCAATTTCATTGATAATAATTACATAATAGAAACCAATAGATTAAATCAAGTAAATATTACATACAGGGTGTCTCCAAAAGGTTGGGACATGGCTTAACTGCATACTCCTGGGATAAAAATAAGAAGATTTAACCCAACTTACCTATATCCAAAATCGTCTCGTTAAGTTGGTACGAGGCGTCAAAGTTTATTAGTGATAACTAGTCTAAAATTACAACAAAAAAATGCTAAACTAATTACTTAATTTTTATCACACTAAACTTCTGTCATTTTGACATGTAACAAACAAATGATACTGATTTGCCATTTTAAGATAGGCATTCTGGCTAACTAGATTATTTCTAGATTATTCCTATCAAAAAAGCATGATCATCAGAGCAGATTTTATTTTTTTGCGGACAAACCTTAAGCGTTATCAAAAATTACAAAGATACAAAAAATGTTTCTAAAGAAAGTATCTTTTTGGAAAAAAAAATTGAAAGTTCTCAGCCTAGGCACTAAAAAGTTATCAACAAATCTGTACTGCGACATTCATGTTTAATACACTTATAACTTACTGATGAAGACCAAAACCATCTCTAAACGTGACTTATAGTCACAAAACATGCCATACCAAAAATTATAAAAATCGATCAAAGCCTACTATTTTTATATGCAAAATTAATTTTTCGAAAAACTAACGCCTCGTACCAACTTAACGAGACGATTTTGGATATAGGTAAGTTGGGTTAAATCTTCTTATTTTTATCCTAGGAGTCTGCAGTTAAGCCATGTCCCAACCTTTTGGAGACACCCTGTATATACATATTTGAAAACAGCACATCACTTTCAAGTATCAGAGCTTTCTTGCGATTGATTATGTCACTTTCATATTTTGGCATTAATTAGGAGTTGTGGGTACTAAGTAAGAGACACATTTTCTGTGTTCTTCATACCTAAGTCGGTTTCCCAAGAGATACTAATAGTGGATTGTCAAGAGATACTGAGGTGTCGTAGCATAACATATACATAGGTGTATACCTATGAACTGAGACTTTTTTTTTCAATTTTAAACGTTTATTAACAAAAAATGGTTACAAATTTAATCTTCAAAATAATAGCCATCGCTAGCGACACATTTTACCCATCTCTCAGGCAATTTGTGAATGCCGCGCCAAAAAAATTGGCCGTCTTTGGCCGCAAACCAATCATCGAGCCATTTTTTGGCTTCTTCGTGAGAATTGAAGCGCTGCTCGGAAAGTGCGTGGCCCATCGATGCAAACAAATGATAATCGGAAGGCGCCAAGTCTGGTGAGTAAGCCGCATGCACCAGCGGTTCCCAATCGTACGTCTCCACCAATTCCCGGGTCGCTCTTGTTCGATGTGGTGGTGCATTGTCATCAAGAAAAATTACTTTGTGACGCCGATCGGCATATTCTGGGCGTTTTCGGTGTATAGCGCTGTTCAAATCGGCCAATTGTCGTTGGTAGCGTGCAGCGTCAACTGTTTCACCTGGTTTTAATAGCTCGTACCAAATCATACCATGCTGATCCCAGAAAACAGACAGCATTGCCTTGCGGCCGAAGCGATTTGGTTTGGCCGTTGATTTTGGCTTGTGGCTATTTTTCATCACCCGTAACGATTCGATGCAAAAAAGACTTCCTTTTGAACCGGGAGAGCAGCATTTCACAAGTGGTTTTTCGGTTCTCTTGCTGCCTTTCAGTCAGTTCATGCGGCACCCATCTTCCGACCTTTAAAATCATGCCCATGTCTTTCAAACGTTTGCAAATGGTTTTTTGGGTCACTCCCAACTGCTCTGCCATCATTTCTTGCGTTTGACCATCATCTTCATTCAACAATGCTTGCAATTCGGTGTCCTCAAACTTTTTCGGTGGCCGGCCACGTTCCTCGTTCTCCACGCTAAAATCACCACTTCGGAATTTTTTCAAACCACCTGAAGCACTGTGCTCTGCTTAGAGCATGTCCACCGTAAGCTTCTATAAGCATTTGATGAGCTTGAGAAGCGTTTTTCTTCAATTGATAACAGAAAATCAACGATGTCCGCAAATCGTAGTTTGAAGGCACGAAATTCGACATTTTTAAGAGCGAAAAAAAATGCGTTGTTGTATGAAACATCACAAACAATGAATTGAATATTGTTGACAGATGACAGACGAAAAAAATAAGACATTTGGGACAGTTTAAAAATACCCCTAGCGACATCTGTGGTCTAATAGCTGAAAGTCTCATTTCATAGGTATACACCTGGTAGTTCTTTTGCTGCATGTGCCTATAAATTTCTATAATAAAATTTCTGACTTTCTGTTGAAAAAAATACAGAATTTCTAGATGATTAAAGACTTACTTTTGGACCAGAGATCTGACTTCTCGAAACGTGTACTATAGATTCCCGAAAACTAAATATGCTGTCTGCTTTGAATCACATAACCTGTAAAGTCAGGAGGAGAGAATTTCAATAATTAAAAGTGAGGAAAATTGTACAAGTATATGATGATATAATTATTTTCTGTATATTCCTCAAAGATATTTCAGTTTGTAAGAATGTGAATTATAATAGTAATAGTGAGCCAAAGAGGAATATTCAATTTATGAATTTTTGGAAGACCTTATCGCTGATGTGATTTAGATTTAGAGGAATCAGACATTAGTGTATCTGTTCAAGAATATCGAAAAACTTTATATAGCAAAAGTACAATGCGTTATACATTGTAAAACAAATGTGTTTCTGGACTTGATCCAATTGCAAGATGACTATAGCTTTGCCCGATGGAAAGATTGTTCAACATTTTTGTTATTTAATTTTGGCCTGCGTTTTACACATAAATTCAACAGTAGGTCAAGAGATGGACATCCAATAATGTATTATTTCTTATAGAAATGAGCTTTGCTACAGTCAATCTTTTATTTCTTTTTACATCCTGTATATCTATATCAGTTTGAGCATCCTATAATAGAAATTTTTTAAAGAACATCTCTATCTTTTGAAAGTTTTACAAAATAGATATTTCAATAGAGTAATTTATTACTTTTTTTATTATTGATGAAAATTCTTGAAATTTGATTAACTCGGTAATCACTAATTCAATAAAATTTAATAGCAAGTTATTTGAATGGGTTGGATTTAAATAGTAAATTAATTTATGCCTTGCGGCTGCGAAACCATTCAATATCCCAAATAAACTGATTGAATTACGGCTACAATACAGGCCTCTTTGATGTTGGGATTGCCGAGAACCATAGCCTTCGAGCCGGACCAAGAACGTAGCCGGAATAAGGTGGAATTTCTGAATTATTCAATATTTGTAAACAAGGGTTTTGTTTCTCCCGGAAACACGTAAATAGGTTGCGTAGTAATACGCAAGTAAACCACTTCCGTGCGTGCTGAAAGATTCCGAAAAGAATTCCTGCGAGAAACTTTTAAATTATTTTCCGAATTCTAGATTTATTAAATTTATCCGAAAAATCTAAAAAATGTACAGAGGCCTAATCTGAAAAACTTTTTTTCTCTTTTTTTTTTGTTTAAACCCAACCTCTCGAACTTGAATCTTAAGAAATACTGAAAGGTTTTCAAGTTGTTTACTAGATGTAATATGCGTGGAATTTATTATTATTTTTAAATGTGTTTATCTCGTGTTTAGCTTTGCATGTCACTTTAAAATATGAAAATTTTAATTTTTTACGTGAATTACTTGGCGTGACTGAAATTTTTAAGATTTGCCATAGATTACGATAATTTTTCCTATTTAAATATTAATCAAACCACACCTTTAAAATGTGACGGGCGCCAAGCCTGCGCTTAAGCTCTGTAACGATTTTATATTAACTTTTTCTCTTCGGTGGGAGTAACTAAGGGACTAGGGAGCAAAAAACTATAAAGTTTTGCCATAAAACTGTAATATAATGCTATACCACACTGGAGGTTGCAAAGGGGCACGTATTGATCGTCTACACTCGGTACTTTTCGGCCTGCACCAGTCTGAAAATTGGATATGAATTTTAATACCAAATCGTACATCTCCTTTAAATGCAATTGACTTTATACGAGGGGCACTTAAAAAATATACAAATTTGCATTTTTGTTCAAAATGAATTTAATAAATATTTTCGATTCGTATCGTGGTTGATATGAAACATAAATACGCGATATTAACTTTTAAATTTTCTATTTGAGTGCAGCTAGCACGGGTCAGTATTTACATTGATCTTCCTTCTCCTTGCAACAGCGCTCTTCTACAGTCTGGAACTTATTTCCTTAATGCATACATTTTTACGATTTCTGATGTTATGGTTTATTAAAGTTTTATATTTTTGATTTATTATTGGTTTGAGAAATTCTCTGTGAAATATTATCTCCTCAATTGTCCGCATTTTTCTTCTCTTTGATAAAAATAATCAAACATATTTTCAAAGGAATGTGTATTGGTTTTTTTGACAACATCGAGATTAACAATGATTTAAAAATAGAATTATGACCCATATTGGTTTTAAAGGGTTGTAGATAATGGAAACATTTCATTACTCATTTCGTAAGCAAAATTACCATTTCTGATTTTTCTGGGCCGCATATTGATCTACATTTTCATTCAGACCCACTTCTGCCAATTCTATTTATCTAGTCCATATTTGATTGGCTTCTTTTATATTTTTCCTTTTCTAACAGCAAGTCAAATCCATAGAAGTTTTATTTGTTTTTGTTTTATTGTCATACACCGTTCGTAGTAATTTAGATTGTTCTTCGTTCCTTTACTGTAATTTAGTTACAAACGTGTACAATATTTCTATTTATTTTTACTGAATAGTTTCTACTATTATTTGATTTTTTGCATTCTAATCAATTCTTTGTTATTGTTTTAAGTAAGGTATCAAATAAATGAATTTTTCTCGTCTCGTGGAGCCGCTGTGCTCATATTCTGAATCTTGCTGCTATCTTCATAGTATTGCAAAAGTATTAGTAAATCAGTATGTTCTAGAAGAACCAATAATAATGGAAAATTAAGATGGTTATAACATAGGAAAAAGTTAATCAATAAGCTATACATTACATCTTTTAGTAAAATCTCAAAATACTTATCATCTTAGCCATGACCATTGTCACAGTCTTACGTTATGTTCACTTAATTCGTCTTTATCAGTAGGTATATTTACTGTTCTTTCAAAAAGTATGGCTAATATTATATCCTTATCAAGTTGACTAATTTGCATGTCCTAATGAAACTATCTGAACATATGCAAGTTATTTTGGCAAGCTCCAAAGGTGATCAAGACTTTTTTCTTTAGACACTGAAAAAGGCACTGAGTAAATGGAAGATCTAGTTGACAACCATTTGGAAAAAATGCATGAAATCAACATTAAAAAACAAGTTTTCTCCATTGTTGTTTATACTATCTGAGATTCCACTGCCAATAATCTTGAAAAGGATCAACAAAAACCTCTAAACTTTCCGAACATTCTCGAGATTTTCTTAGATGAACGACTTGAAATTGTCAACTCTGAAGTTACGTTCGTGATCATTTTGTATCCCATCTTACCACTTCTGTAGCACAGATGACTAAGAACTATTATTATAAGCAAGTATGTAACTAAAGGTGGGCCACCAAAATATGTTTCCACTTAGTGACTTAGTGCGCACTTGGAAATCATTTCTTTAAGTAGGTACTGTGATATTTTTGGTTTTAGTTGCTCACCTATATTACAGTTACTGCTTCTAATTGTAGGACCTTCAGAAAATGATATGCCTGACTTCAAGTTTAGCAAACTACTTAGCAATCACCTTACACATACTTGGCTATTCTGTACATTTAGATTTAATACTACCACTTAAGTTTTTCTAGATAGAAGAACCAGATGCATATAGAGTGTATTTACTTCTTAAGTTTTTGAAATGCTTAATGCAAGAAATGATTTGAAGATCCAGAAGGAAGCAAGAACTTTTCCTTCTCCTTAAGGGCGGACGCCCATGTTGTGGCTATCATTCTGCTAAAGCATCTTTTATTTTATATTAGGCCTAGAAACTTTTCATAGGTACAGGTACAGAGTAAACTACTTTTTCTCATACATATTACTGAAGACTTAAATAACTGTACACTTACCAAATTGTATTTAACAACTAATCGTTCATTCAAGATTTTATAACCTATTTTCAAAGCAAATCTATACATATTTGTAACAGTGACGATACTATAGATATATAGGTACAAGTTGACGCAAGCACCCACCATAACAAAACCTTTGCTCACTTTCTGTCTCCTCCCCTACCCAAAAGATCTAGGCAATTATAGAAAAGGAATAACATTATTATTTATGTATTTGCCCTAAAAAACCAAAGGATAACATATTCATCCAGCTTATCTATATACGAGCGTTGCTAGTAACTGCCCATCCATGAAAACCATCTTGGTGTCATTACTGATCTGCAACTGTAAACGTTAAAACAAGCAAGAAACTGTTAAAAACTGATTCTCCGTTTCATCTTCAGCATTTTTTTATTAGGCCATCTGGTTTTGATACTGATGTTTAAGATGGTTCAAGCAGATAGTAGAGGGACCAAATGTATTCTGAAACTTTTTAAGCAGAATGAAGCTTCATATTCAGAGATAAGAAACAAGCCCAAATTGTTGGTACAAAAGTTAATAATATACCTACAGGGATGGCTAAATGCTAAGCAATAATACAGTACAATAGTAACCAACCTGAGTTGGTTGAAGATCTTCTGCAGCGGATCATCACTTCCCAGACAAGTATTTCAAAATGTTAGGAATGAATTTGAAAACTGACTGCACTATTTAATTAAGTAAATTAGGACATTTGTATATTGGTCAATTTGAAAATAAATTGAGATTTTATTGTTAACTATCTTAATAATTACTGAACCAAATGTGCTTTTGTGTGGTATTATTGAAAAAATTATTTTTAAAGAGCTTTTCAATGATGTATCATACGTGGGGGGGTTGCTATTTAAGATTTTAAAGCGGGGGCAGCTGGGAGTTGGAGAGCGTTACTTATATTGTCATTTTTATTTCTCGTCGGTGTTATCGAAACGGTTTAGAGCGATTTTTGAAATCTTTGTTAGTTCAATACATATAGCCCACTGCAAGTTTTTAAATTGACATCCTGTATATGATGGCATATATGTAATTAACTCGCATCATAAAAGCAACTGTGTAATTGTAGAATACATTGCTGTAGAAAAAAAATACAATTAGGTTAATTAATTAAAATTCACCTCTGTGTGATCCCTGTTATTGTTGATATTCTAAAATCCTCGGTAATGCAATAAATAAAAACTCTTCTTAACAGGTTTTTGTTAGTTTTCAACTAAAAATGAAAATATTATACAGAATACTTACCATTAAGAAATTGACAAAGAAATCTTTTGAGAAAAATAAATGTAAAAATATGATAATGAAGGTATTTACATTATTTTATGATAATGCAATTTAACTATTATTTTCAAAAGGAACGCGTATAATTTTAGAAAAAGATTGTAAAACATCTGCTTGTGATGTTTTAACATTTTTAATGCGTCTAATAAAGATCCATAATAAAATATTGTAAATTGAAACTGAATGTTTATTTAATTTTATACACAGCATCGTCAATAAAAGCGTCACGTTAATTTGTTAGTCTTAAAAGCGGTCTTGCTTATTTGCATTTCGCATTGGATCTGAATATATTAAAATTAAATGACTGTTCTCCATTTATAGCATATAACAGTATATTTTAGAAATAATTTTATGATAGCAGAATATTTTTTAAAAGGAAAATCTTTTTCTGTTTAAAAGTTTAGGCATTTGATAGAAGCTTAAAAGAAAAGTTACTGCTGGTTTTATATGGCACAGTATTTGTTGTTCTTATTAGAAAGGTTAAGTCAGTTTTAGATGCCTTTTCTATGCAGTCTTTATCTCAAAAAAGATTAATTAATTACTACTGTAAATGTTGAAGAACACCTTATGATTTATGAATACTACATGTATAGAAATATTAAATTTCAATTGAGAAAAAATTTGCTAGCTCATTTGGTACAACACTGACCCCAGGTATCAATGATATGGGTTTGATCCTTACATGAAATCTAATTTTTCTGTATATAAAGAGAACAATACTATTTAATACTATGTATCTGGAGGGAAAACTTGAAACATCAAGATTATTATTAATAGGTACATCATCACCAGTCAACATACTTATGTACATAACATTTTTTTATGTATAAGTTTCTACAAAAGAACGAAATAATTACACTGTGTACAATTTTTATTTCAGAAACCCTTTTACAAATGGACAGGCAACAACTTCAAAAATTTGTACAGTACCTGATATCAGAACACCATACAGAAGTGTTGCCTACAGCACAAAAATTAGCAGACGAAATCTTACAACAAAAATCCGAAATAAACCAAATACCTGGTGCGCCAGATCCTACAGCTGGAGCATCAGCTGACGATGACCATTCATGGCATCTTGATGAAGAACAGGTCTGTGAACAAGTGAAATCGTATTTATCACAAGGAACCTATTATAATGCCAATAAACAGCTAAATTCCTTATTTTCGAAAGTAAGTAACTTTAAAGATAAATCAAACGTATATACTATAGGATATGATAATTCATTTCTATTCAGGTAAGAGAAATGTTGAGAGCACAAGACTCAAACGGCGCAAGAATGCTGACGCTTATTACAGAACAGTTCCTTTCTGATCCTCGACTGCAAATGTGGCGTAATCAAGGAACGCCAATGACTGATAAATGTAGACAGCTGTGGGATCAACTGGGTATGTATACTTTTTAATTTGTTAATTATATGGAAGGATAGTACCAAATCTGTATACTATGAGTAAAAACTATGTTAATAATGACAAGCAGTACAATGCACTGTTTCAATTCATGATCTCGAGTATAGTGGTAGTGTTGCCATTATCTTTACCTTCTATCAATTGGAGATATTATTGACCTAGAAAATGACAGTAACTGACCACAATATCAAATTTATTTTTTCATAAAAGTCATTTCTAGTCAAATCTGGAAATGTAAAGAATAACCACAATGAACTCCATTTTGTTACTGCATTCGAGCAACAGTTTTAAAAAATTTTAGAATTTTGGCGGCCATTTTGACCATGTTCTCAAGTGATATCAAAAAGCCAAAAGAATACATATCTCTTATTTTTTCATGTAGGATACGATTCTAAAGTAAAAAAAATTTTTGAAAACTTTTTAAATTTCGGCGGCTATCTTGACCATATTCCTGAAGAGATAAAAAACGAAGATACCACGTCTTTAGTTTTTGATGTAGAATCCAAATCTGAAGTCAAAATTTCAAAACTTAAGAAAAAATGCAGACAGACTTCGCAAATCCAGTAACGATTCCTATCAGAGTTCGTTGTTAAAATCTAACCTTGATGTCTCTGAACCAAAATATCTGAGTTACTACTACATAAATGCTTAAGATTCTGAAATTTCTTATATGCTTTTAAACAAACTGGTAAATAAAATATGCTGTATGATTCAAATGCATATATTAAATTCTGTTGGATGGTCTACAGTCTACACAGAACAGAACCGACGAAAAAGTAAAAGAATAAACACCCAATAGATTTGGAAACCTTAGAGATCTAATAAATATTAAAATTGCGAGGCAAAAAAAATATGAATCTCATTTTTTATCCCCAGTGTGATACATAAAATACATTTCAGAAAAATTACTTATGTTGCGATACTCAGAAAGCTATTCTTCTCAGTTTTTATAGGCAAGACCAACCACTTATCTAATGAGTCAGATTACAAATAACTTAGGTCTAAATAGGAATGAAAGATTACTTCAAAATCAATCAAGATGCCAAAGAATACTTCCCAATTTCTTTGTAAAATTCAGTATTTTTAAAATAAGAAATATTGTAGGGGCTCTTTGGGTGTGCATCGTCCTTAATCCTAATAGTACATCACATGAAAAGCAACACTGGAAAGCTTTATTAGAAAAATGGACACGTATCGATGTTTGTCCACCTGAAGATCCTGACTTTAGACTGCAACAGCCTGGCCATCCATCACAAAGAGATTCAGTATGATCCATTTATTATTACTTGTTTTAGAAATTAAATTAATTTTCTCATTGTTATTTTAGTATATAAATAGGGATAGAGATAGATATTATTATGATCGAGATAGGGATAGATATTTAGATAGAGAAAGAAGAGAAAGAAGGGATCGAGATAGGGACAGAGGAAGGGACCGACCTATTTATGACTCTTCTGAGAGTTCTGAAGATGATGATGGTGAATCTAGTTCATATAGTCACAGAAGCAGTAAAAGGTTACGATTATCAGGGAGCCATTCTAAGTCATTATTGCCAGCTTTGCCAAGGACTATTTTTCATAGGTAAATATTTTTATTAAGTATAATTTTAAATATTTAGCTAATGATTTATTGTTTTAGGGCATTAGATGCAGTTGGAATGTCTTGGGAAAATATGCATTTAAAAAACATATTATCTAGTGATACATATTGTTCTCATGTTCCTGATAGTTCCAGTTCTGGAAGTTTTAATTCGCAAGGACAGCCACTTTGGCATGGTAAGCTGCACATATCTTTTTCATTTTAAAATATTTTCAATATTAATTCTTATTTCAGAAACATTACCCCTTTGTGCAGCACGTGTTGATTCACTTCGATCACATGGTCACAGAGAAGCAGCTTTACGTTTGGCTGTTTCTGTTGTTCGTACTATGAAACAACAACAACTTATAGCACAAAGACGTTGGCATGAAAGCCAACAAACAACTAGCTCACCTAATATTAGAACTCAAAGCAATAATATTCAACCCTCGCCTTGTACTTCACGATGTAATGGTCAGGGTTCTTGTTCAACAACCTCGATAAATGCACCTGCTAATTCTGATGGATGGGTTGGACACCCTTTAGATCCAATTGGTACTCTTTTTGATACACTTGCAGATGCTTCCATTATTCCTGAAGATCAACGGCCAAGAACTCCTACATATTTAGGTAACTGAATATTCTTTGACAATTGTATTCATAATTATGTATTTATTTGTAATTGATAGATCTAGTGGGTATGGAAGATCAACATAGTAATTTAAGGCCTCGATACCATCATGTGCCTGTTGTTGGATCACGCGACAGATCAGAAACGTATCTTACTTTAGCATTTGAAGTTGCCCTAATTGGACTTGGACAGCAAAGACTTATGCCTGTAGGACTCTATGCACAGGTAAGATAAAGTAAAACATAATTTCACGATTATTTAGTTGTTTTGTTTAATGAAAAATAGTACAAAAAAAAAGAATTGAATTTTTTCACTTTTAGGAAAAGGCATGTAAGCAAGAAGATCGTTTAATTGCAAAATTACAGGAAATTGACTTGGATAATAGTTTAGTAGCAGTTTTGCGAAGGCAAGCAATAGTTTTGTTAGAAGGAGGTCCATCAAGTGGATTAGGAATTGGAATTCATCCTGAAAGTGTACCAATGCACACTTTTGCTAGATTCTTGTTTCTTTCTCTATTGAATTATTATCCCGATTTAGCTTATGAAGTAGGGTTGAGAGCCATGAGACTGCCTTTGCTAGAAGAACATGAAGATTCTGATGATCCAATGGGAGGAAATCCATCTAGCTCTCTTATGATGAGTAGATCACCCAGATGGTTCACCTTAGGTCATATTGAAACACAACAGTGTGCTTTAAGTTCAACTATGTTAAGTGCAGCTAAAGGTAAAATACATGAAATAATATTTTATGATTTATGTTATTTTAATAAAATTTATATTACAGGAGAAGTTATGCGTTTAAGAACAGTTCTGGAATCTAGCCAAAGGCATATTCATAGTTCCTCCCACTTATTTAAACTTGCACAGGATGCGTTTCGTTTTGCTACACCTGAAAATGGTCCTAGACATCCTACACTTCTGAGTGTTGCATTTGAATTAGGCTTACAGGTAATGAATATTTTGTGTTGCACTTTTTGAAGTTTCAAATTGAAAACTGCTTGTTTCTTTCTTAATCTTTAAGAAAATGTAAACATACCCCAGCCATCAATTTTCTGCTGTAGGGAAAGGGCAAATGCAAGTAGTTTAAATAGAATGTCCATAGGTAGGATAAGAAAAAAAAATTGTACTCTTCAATTATGGCAATTAAACTATTCACATTTATACTGTCCCTACAGTCCACAAACTGACTGACACCGACGATATGTCCTAGCTCTCTTATTGTGCTATCTCTTTAACTTTGTGAGAATCAAGAATGTGCTGTATTTTGCTGCAGTATCATCATCACTTTCAGTATTATAAGGACAGAATGCAAGTATTGTAAACATTGTGTGGATGTTATTTCATTGGACGAAGTTGAAAAATGCCATTGGTGTACAAGAAAGCTCGCCAAATTAAAGTGAAGGAATTGTACATTCATAGAAAAATGCTTCATGTATTTTGTACTACAAACCAAAGAATCAAAACTAATTCTATTTCTATGTATTTCAATAAAGTTTTATTATGAAGGAACATAAACACACATAGTTAAAGCAGCTACATTTATTTGCGGTACCACATCTGAATGGTATTCATTCTTTTTATCTTCTTCTGCAATTGTAAAACACCATATAATAAAGCTTCTGCTGTTGGAGGGCAACCAGGAACATATATATCCACAGGGATGACTCGATCACATCCCCTAACAACTGCATACGAATAATGATAATAACCACCTCCGTTAGCACAACTACCCATCGAGATAACCCATCGTGGTTCAGGCATTTGATCATATACTTTTCGTAGGGCTGGTGCCATTTTATTTGTGAGAGTACCTGCTATGATTATAACATCTGCTTGTCTAGGAGAAGCTCGAAATACTACACCATATCTGTCCATGTCATAACGAGGTGCAGCAAAATGCATCATTTCAACAGCACAGCATGCTAAACCAAAGGTCATTGGCCACATGGAACCCTTTCTAGCCCAATTTAAAAGATCATCCAAACGAGTTACCGTAAATTCTGCCAAATTATTAGTTTTTTTAAATGGAGAATATGGTCTTTGATCAGTTGGTTTAGGAGCTGGCCGAATAGTTGTGGATTCATATCTCTTCACCACACCAATGCTTCCACACAATAATTTTAATGGATTGTTGATTTGTAAGGCTTGAGTATAAGGTATCAGCATTATTCGTTGATGACATTTTATGAAACTCATATCAAAACAATCTCAATGACCATCATGACACAAATATATCCAGTTGCTATAGTAATGGTAGTTGGGTTGTTATCATTGTTATAGTAATTCATTGGTCATTTAAAAAATTGAACTGGGTTAGAATGCCTCGATGATGATATGAATTTGATAGATAATTGCCGGGGCAGAGTGAATACACGTTTATGAAACACTTGTCAAAATTTTAGGTTAGAAAAAACAGATGATGCATAAAGGAACACAAAACAAATACTGCTCTATGCAGTTTCCGCAAATCCATTAGAATTACGTTGGGAATCTCTCAAATAACCTTAATGTTAATCAATTTTAAGTATCCTAGCAAATTTATTTATTAAAAGAGTGCACAAACATATATCTTACTCCATTGCCAGGGCAATAAAGGAATATCAATTTTCTCTCTCTTTCTATTTCACCTATTTTGCTTATTTTTGTGTCCTCACTCCACCCCGACAATTATCTGTCAAATTCATACCGTCATTGAGGCACTCTAAACTCGGTTAACTCGACCAGTCAAAATAACCCTCAAAACATTTGTTAAAACAATCATATCCATAGTAATTATTATGAGTGATCAGGTGAACCAAGGTGGATTTTTGTAAATGCCTACTAACTGTAATACAGGGTTGTTGAAAAGTAAAGAAACAAACAGTTTAAATATGAAACTGAAATCTGGAATTTGGCATGCTGTTGCTTTTTATGGCAAGTATACATTCATTGAAGAGCTAAAATTATAAAATAACTTATCTTCAATGGTATAACTTTTAACTGATGTTGCCATTTAAGACAATTCAAAATAGTAGTGATTTTTGAAGATCAAATGTTATCAAAAAAAAATGGTAATCACCTTGAAACATACAATACAATATCCTATATTTCATCTTTATACTTCAAACCATTCTAAGATGCAATCATGTTTTCTTACTTTTTGCTGATCCTATGTATTATATGTTTTTCTTCAATTATCAAAATAACTAGTCAAATATTCCAGTTATATATGAAAATTAGCTTTGTTAGTAATATAAGAATAAGATAAAGTCTTAAGCATAGTAATTATGCCATTACTTACGTGTTTCTTTCTTTCTGCAGGTTATGCGAATGACACTGTCATCATTAAACTGGCGAAGACGTGAAATGGTGCGTTGGTTAGTAACGTGTGCTACTGAAGTTGGTGTAGATGCTTTAATTTCTCTCATGCAAAATTGGTATCAATTCTTCACAGCAACAGAAGCTACAGGCCCAGTAGCTACCACAATTATGTCACACAGTACCATGATGCGTCTGAATCTGACATTTAATCAACAAGAAGAGCTTTCTAGCTGTGCACGTACTCTTGCACTTCAGTGTGCTACTAAGGTAAATACATACATTTAATAACAGTGGTAGATCATGCAGGAAGGTTACTAGCCTCTTTTGAAAATAAACTCGTACGATTATAATTCTTCTTAAAACTTTAATTAATTTAATTTAAATTGTATTTTTTATTTTATTGAATAATATAGTTTCAATTATAATCCACATTTTAACAATATATTCTGTTAACTAACAAATCCACAATTGAGAAGCAATGTAAAGATAAATAACGTATGTTTGTTTTTATGTAGGACCCTCCAAATTGTGCCTTGAATGCATTGACGTTATGTGAAAATGAGGCGTTGGCATTTGAAACAGCTTATCAAATCGTAATTGATGCTGCGTCGCATATTATGACTTCTTCCCAGCTTTTTACCATTGCTAGGTATATGGAACATCGTGGCTATCCTACCCGTGCTTACAAATTAGCTATGTTAGCTATGAAAAATGTACATCTAGCATATAATCAGGTAAGATCCAAGAAGAAATTTGTGGTTCAAACTTATTTTACCGCTGTAATTTTGTGATGTCACGAAAAGGACCAACCAATAATTTGACGCGATGTCAAATATATTCTTGCCATGACATCACCACTACTAGGTTCGCATAGTTGTGTAGAGTCATGAATAATGTTATATTCCATATTTAAAGCCAAACAGTTTTTACATTATCAATTCTTATATTTAGTTTAATGTTCAAACTTTTGAACTAACTTTTTAATAAAGAAATACTGCATGTTATAATTATTCTTAAAATATATCATGTTTCTTTACAGGACACCCATCCAGCAATTAATGATATTCATTGGGCCTGTGCACTGAGTCATTCATTAGGCAAAAGTGAATTAACAAACATGATTCCTTTATTAGTAAAAAATGTACAATGTGCAACTGTACTTTCTGATATTCTGAGACGGTGCAGCATGACAGCCCCAGGAATGTCTTGTCCACATCCTCCACCGATGGATAATGGAAAACACCATACACATCCTCATAGAGGTAGAGGTTGTACAGCAGCAATAAAACCATTATCTTATGATAGACCACCTCTTCGACAGCTGCTAGAAGCAGCTGTAGCTGCATATATTAATACAACTCATTCACGATTAACACATATCTCACCAAGGCATTATGGAGACTTTATAGACTTTTTAACAAAAGCGCGAGATACGTTTGTACTAGCGCATGATGGTCATGCGCAGTTTACTCAGTTAATCGAAAATATGAAGGTTGCTTACAAAGGAAAGAAAAAGCTAATGTTTCTGGTAAAGGAACGATTTGGCTGATATAACTCTAAAAAGTGGTTTTTGTAGTTGTACAGAGACTTGTTTATAAGTAATGCGAAATATTTATTGTAGCATCTCTTACAGTGGAAGACTGGAAGGATTATATTGGAATTAAAATGTGAAGAAATATATAAAGAAAGCAATACAACTTGCTTTGAATGTTCTTAATTTTTTTTATTGTTTTAGAATTTTATTTTGTTTATATATTTACTATTACATAATGAAAAATTGAATTAAGTTTGTATTTATGTAACAAAAATTTACCTAGCTTTATTTTAATTTTGTTTATTATGTTTTTAAGTATTTAATTTTGTTTTTTCTTTTTATTTGCTGATTTTATTACTTTCGCCTCTTTTATACATAATATAATATGTACTATAACTATAACCTACTACAACTTCCGTGTAGATCTGAATTGAGAAATTTTTTTAATGTGAACTTTTTTAAAATGAAGAATTCTTACCCATATTAATGGATTATCTCAAGTACACAAGATATTAAAAAAATCTAATAGTCTTGTGATTTAGAGTGTTATTTTAGTTATTTTCATTAGATTTCCATTTGCTACAAAAAATTAATATTGATTGGGCCTTTATTTTATTTTGACTTGTGCATATACATAAATGATTTAATAAATAAATAGTCAGTTTAAAAAATTAAGAGAAAAATGATTCAACAAAATTTCAAATTGTTCTGATCCAATAATCTCTTTTAGTAACGGTGATTAATATAAGAAAGATACTATTTTACAAAATTGTATTGGAATTGGATAAATTTATGTTCAGATTATTAAAGCTTAGATTTAACAATAGTAATTTTTATATTATTAATTTTATTCCATTAGTGCCCACTTGCTTTTTCTGTACTGATAGCCACTACTTGTATAATTAATCTACATAACAGATTGACGGCATTTTTAGAACACTACTATTAATCAGTTTATTTATTAAAGAACTTTACTACCCCATGATTTAGTAGATTTTATTTTCGGTGTCGTAAATAATAACAGTAATTTAAGACATTCAAAGCTTGGTGCCTTTGTCTTCTTTGTAAATATAAAATGAGTGTGTAATATTTGCAGAATTAACTTTCTTATATCCACTGGTGATAACAAAAAATATGCTAATAGCCATATTTTTCGTTTTTTGATAAGTAAACAGACAATACTGTAAATGAGATTTGTTGCTTTTAACTTTTAATTACGACTGCTTTAATATTTTATTTTCTGTAATAGACTGATTTTTATTCAATAGATTCAGCAATCAAAGTGTAGACTGACACCGTGTATTGAACTGTAATTGTATATTTTGTATTTATTGTGTGAATATGTCGGTCTAGGCTTTATGAAATTTTATATATAAATAAATATAGATACGCGATCTCATGCCATCAGGCAGTTACTGTAGTATTATTTTCATGTACGTAGTTGAAACGTAGTTGAATTACATGAAATTAAGATAAGTTAATCAACCAATTTATCTACATATTATATGAACTGATTTTTAAAGGAGAAAACGGTACTAGATTCTTTTGGAATGAAATATATTGCAGAAATTTTACGTTAATGGTTATGTAGTATATGTATTATAATTTGATTGGTTTTAAGTTTATAATTAGTTAATTTCATGTTTTTTCTTTTATTTGTTTAACCAAAGATTGTTGTTTGTATAATATTTGTGTACATATATATCGTATAAGTGATAAACATAACATCTCATAAACTGAGTGGCAGAATTCCTCATTTTTCTGCATGATAAGCTTTATTGATTCACCAAAAACATTAATATATAGTAACATAAACTACCATGGTAATTGTTTTAAACTTTAGACAAGACAGGTGCAGCATTTCAAATATCTTTTTTGTGCTTTGGCCATTAAAAGTTTGTTTTGATTGTAAAAATTAGGATTTTCTTGCCACAATTACAAGGTAAATGCTTCCTGTTATTTATAATATACAGTATATATCGATAAGTACAAAATATATTTAAAAAATGTAGCAGTCGACCAAGCTATAGTGCGATGTCAGCTGTGTATTCCATTTAAGCTACCTCTGCACACCCCCTCTTTAATTGAAAATAAATACTTTTCAATCAAAACTACAGTATGTATTAGGTTTGTGTCTTATTAAATAGTTTTAATTACAAAAAAGGACTATTTTAGTTTAATCTTTTTATTAAATGGAAAAAATTAAAGAGATTTTGCAACATGTGTTGTAGTATTGATTGAATTGTAGAAATTACCGACTGAATTATTTAATTATAAAGAGTTCTAAACTCTTCAATTAAAGCTGATATCATTTCAACGGTATAGCATAAAGCCATGAAGTATTTAAAGAACAAATAGGCCTCATAATATCAAAACATGTGAAAATATTTACTATCATTTTATTTATTTGCATCATTTATCTAATAATTTATTTTAAAGAAAAATGGCAATATTGTTATTAGTAGGATGAGCGAATAGTATAAGTGTTACTGTCGCTGCCAGTAATTTTATTAATATTTTTTAATCTGTGATTTAAACGATTTTACCATTACTGTTATTTTTTTTTGAAGTTAATATCACCATTTTGTCTTTTGGGTTTCTATTTTTTTCATTTATTAATGAAATTTGTGATTCTGTTTAAAATTGTTTTAAAATGGTTTTTATGTAAGGAATGATTTAAAATGTAAATAATAAATAAAAAAAAGAAATTTTGGATAAATTTAGCATTCCATTATGGTGAAATTATTTCTTTATTCGTTGTTGTGTTGTGTTTTGTGTAAATTATGTGAGAAAGGGAGAACATGCAAAAGAGAGAGGTTATGTTGTATATATTGCCAAGAAATAAACTCGCTCATTATTTGTTAAAATAAAAATTGCAATCATTGCATTGAATTTGTCTGAGTGTATGAATAATTTATGATTATTTTTATGATAAATAAAAATATTTGTATTGCAATTGTTTTTTATTTTCAGTTTACGTTATAATATCAAAAGCATATACCGGGTATTCCATTTAATTTGAGACAACTAAATATCTCAAGAAATAAGCAATGTACGAAAAAAATTTTCTAAATAAACCTTTAATAGTATCAAGGGGGACGTCTGGCTGTGTAAAAATTGGCCCGCCCCCACCGCCCCTTGGGGGTCAGGCGGGGGGCATCTTTGAAATTTTAAATGGGAACCCCTATTTTTTATTGCAGATTCGGATTTCTTTAAAACAAATGCATAAGCTCTGTTCGAAACATTTTTTTCAAATCGTGATAGATGGTGCTGTAATCAGTGACAATTAGTTTTTGCCATTTTCTTGAAAAAAAATTGACCATTTTTATGCATAACGATTGTAAAATTACTGTCAACAAAACCAATACAAGTTGGAAACAAAATAAAATGAAAGTAAAGTAATCTCAAATAGAGAAACAAAATAAGTAAAATAAATTAAGTCGGAACAATTTTTGAATAACTGAAGTACTATGGGCATGTACCATGGAGAGAAGCCGGATGTCCAAGCATGAATTTCACATGATTGTAGATGTACACAGTACTTCAGGAACGATGCATTGAACTGAAATTTACTTTTTCTTAAATTTAAGAAATCAAATTATTGAATATTGGAACACCCAGTATACAAATATTGACAATCAACCAGTCAGACAATTTTAAGTGACATTTTTAAAATATATCCCCAAAGACAACTAAATTATCACAAAAATAACTAATTTGTTTGAAAAACAACATCGAATTTTGCACAATGAGTTGCATCGATTATGAAGAATCTTATGAACAGAAATTGGCGTTTACTTTGGCACTGTGTTAAAATGTAAGTTTGGGAAATTTACATTTAAAAAATTTGAGTTTTATTCTTTATTTTAATAAGGCACCCTGCCTGCTGCTACAGTGAGTGTAAAACTTATATTGTTAGACTTTACATATTATTTGAATGTGACTCCAGCATCTGAAGCAAATTTAAATGCTGGCCATGTAATTTCATATGGATTAAAAGAATTTTAGGGTTGCCACAAGGCTGGTTGCCAGCTAGGGTGATTGATAAATTGCCGAGCCATCATCTAGTAATCAATAATCGTCAATTTTTTGGGTATTCTGAACAAAATGATTAGAGAGTATGTTCCAGGTGGGAGCCCCATGTCTGTTTTCATAACGAGGAAGACCCACATGTCTATTTTGGAGTCGGATGTAGGGAAAAACTACTTTTGAACCCAAGCACGTGACGGTGTTACTATCTCTGTGAATACGCTGGAGTATTGTCAACCAGTAAAGGTCACAACCTTAAAATCTTTAGGTACATTTAAGGTTAGGCACCAGAAGCTTTGTTGAACTTATGACAATCTTTTAAAATAATGTACTTTAGCTGCACCAAAACAAAAAAATTTAATAACAATAAATATTCACTTTAAATAATGGCAATCTACCTAAATAAATAACACATAAAGACAGAGACAAACCCAGGCACCTTCTCAATCTAGTTCAACATTTCTGCTGCTGAAGATGCAATGCATAGGATGCATAGCTTGAATTACCTATAATGCTATTTGTGTTAATAGTGAATAGATGCAGTTATTTTGATGTAACATTATAAAACGGTTTCTCACGTATAATTGTTATATTAAATAAGAAATTTCCATACAATTCTCATCTCATATTTTCTATATTGTTTCTTAATTTAATTCCCTTTGTTCCTACTTTTCTTTTGTTTTGGTTTCAAAAGTTTTAGTGCAACGAAATTGAAATTCATAAATATTCGACCTTAAATAATCCTGGTAAGTACTTTCTTATTTTTCTGTGGCATCCAATCAATCAGATGCAGGTATCACATGAATATTAATATTCTTTGTCTTTTTGTTACCAATGCATTGGTGAGATCTTTACAAAAACCAACAATGCGAATGCCTCTCATTTATTATTATTATGGAATATTTTAGAAAAGTTTAAACTCTTCAGTTAGAAACTATTAATCTAGCAATTCTCACCAGTTTATAATTTAGTAAGAAAAGAAATAAACAAAATTGCTAGGCCATATTAGGCCAATGCGGTAGTTCGAGTACACGAACTTTAAAATAGTAGTAGTTCATGACGATCGATAACAAAACAACGATAAAAGAGCGAAGAAGATATTTTCAAATTAACTGTCAAAAGCGTCAAATATTCAAAACTTTTAAACAGTTTTTAAATGAATTATTAAATTATTTTAAATAGTATTTTTACAATTTTTATCAATGTGAGTGATTTAATTAACCAAGAAAATATATATATAAGGAATTCAAAATAATGGCTTATGAAAATTACGAACTAGTAAAACTGATACAGCTTCACAAAAAACTTTTGCATGATGATAAAAAGAGATTGGGACTTTTACAAGATTCCGGAATTCAGGTAATTTCTAAATCAATCTAGATTTATTTTAGCATTGATACAGTAGAAAAATATTTTATGAAGAATTAAAATCAGTAAGTATTTTGCAGCATGAAAATAAGGTTAGAATGAAGACATTCAGATTCTCTTTTCTTTGTATTTGTTACAACCACAATTACACCATTAATTACATAAATTTAGATTTGAAACTGTGCATTGAACAATGTGTCTTGTTACATTCTTAAAGTGCAATAATTAAGTTTTTACTTTCTGAACTAACGTAAGACAACGATTATTTACAAAGTGGCACTTTAAACCCTTTACAAAGATATTGTTGAGTCAGTAAACTGTCAAGTATAGTCAGTCAAGTGTAGAAGAAGAAAATGGGCTTTGTAGTCCAAGGTTTTCATAAAAATACTATTCTTCTTTGGTTCGTAGGTACTGTATTTTTTAAACGTATGTTAGTTACTCAATCTTTTAAAACTTCATGCAAACTTAATGAATATAATTGTATCTAATTTTAAAAATGAAACTGAACATACTAATTAAAATATGCTGAATTATACAGGGTGTCTCTAAAATGTCTGTACAAAACACTATCGCATATTTCTGAGACCGTAAAAATAGGACGATTTAACCAAACTTACCTCTCTCCAGAAGTACTTTGTTAAGGCGTTAACAAATATTAAAGATCGTCATAAAATTTCTATATATTTATACAGTGTGTAAATAAAGTAAGGAACAATATTCATATTTTTGTTATTATTGCTGTTTGGAAGAAAAGCTCGGACACATCAATTTTATTTTTTTCCTCTGGGATTTATAGACGTTAATTTTAATTTTTCAGTTTACACTCTGGGACCTATGACATCATCAACTTTTTTTTAAAATGGAACCTCCTTATTTCTTAGTAAGAAAAAAATTCTAAGTTTAATTATTTTCGTCAAATCCTCCATATGTCTAAAACTACTAATTTTAAATACCACATGTGGGGTATTGCTGAATTAGAAAAAAAATCTACTTTTTATTTCTTGTTAAAAACTAAGGGGGTTTCATTAAAAAAAAGTCGATGACGTCATAGATCCTGGAGTAGTAAACTAAAAAATTAAAATTAACATCCATAAAATCCGGGAGAAAAAAATAAAATTGATCTGTTCGAGCTTTTCTTCCAAACAACGATAATAAAAAAAATTTTATTCCTTACTTTATTTATACACTGTATAACAAAAGATTGCTTTTAGCAGTGAATATTAAATTTGGAATGTGAATGTTGGTGAATGTGTACTGGAAAGAACATTTTTCTTGCTTGTCTTTTTTTCTAAGTGATCATCCATATGCAATCATATTTTGTTAACAGTTTGGTCAATACTTTTTTAATTTTAAAAATTAATTAATTATAAATTATCATTCAAGTTGTGCATTTTAAAATTAGTCATTCAAATAGCAGTTTTAAGGTGTGGCTATTAAAAGGTCAATTATTTTGATAGCAATAAATTATTGACTATGTGAATCACCCTGTATATATAAAGTACTGTTTACTTCAGTATTTATTTCCCTCTGTGACCATCTTTTGTCTTTAGTTTTTGTTTTCTAGCTATTTATAGACATCCATAGTAATTAATTTTAATTTTTTTAAAATGAAATAAGACAACCTTGTTTAGAGATACTGCTATCTTGATTCTTTAAATTCCATCCTCTGATGGTACAATAACCACTGCTGTTTTCATACAATTGATTTTTATTTTTTATAAATTCACTGCCAATTAAAGTATTAATTAAATAATTAAAGCTTCACATAACTTATTTCATAATTTACTAATTTTTTTTTGTATTAATAGTTATTAGATTTTTAAAAACTATTTTAATAAAATTATTAATATTTAAATAAATTATATTTAAATTTAAAAAAAAGTTTTATTTCAACAATCAGATTTAATTTGCACTTTGTAATTAATCTAATGTACACTAGGTGTTTGGTACAATTTCTTGGAAAAAACAGGAGTGCCAAAGGCAAAAATATATTAACTGACCTTGTTAAATATTGATTTTCTCCCTTATAGTCAACAACATGAAAGGGTGAAGTTTGATGTATTCTGTTATTTGATCCTCGCATCCCTACAATGTGTTCACCCTCAGCACTCCCTAGTTGATTTAAATTTTAATCACTTGTTTGCCCTTAAAACACTCAATCAAAATCAATTTAGGACACAGTACTAGGCATATTTCTAAATTAACAATGTTCTTTAATCATTTAGTAATACTGAAGTGTGTTTTCATAGCATAGTGAGGTTGGGGATGAAAATTCAGGTGATTTTACTCCAGAAACAGAAATACAAACATTTCATTCAAACACTAATGATAAAGAAGAAAAACTTTCTCGATCACCTTTAACTTCTAACTGTGATGGAGGCGGCCAAGTATGTAATTGTTTGCAATTGTTCAATCTTGATTTATTATTTGAGTGTCTAAACAAATATAAGAGGAGACTAGTTTTCTATATTTATATGACCTCTTTATTTGTTTAGAACTTATCTTTACTTTTAATTATGTCTTGCAGTTTAAAAGATTTTATTTATTTGTTTGTAGAATTTTGTAATCGTAGTTAGTAGTAGAATGTAGTTTGTAAACAATTGAAAATATTCGATATCAATAAAGTTATGTAGTTAATAATACAGAAAAGAAATTCAGTGATTCTTTTATTTTGCAAAGCTGTAATGAAACAGTGAAATTTCTGTATTAAGAATGTAAAGCAAATCACAATGAGAATGTGTATCACATTAAATTTATTGTTTTATAGATATCTTTTTTTTAATTGTATTCATACTGTGTAATTTAAAAACATCATTGATAAATGTCGAGATGAGTATTTATAGTATAAACAAAAGTATAATAAATGTCAAGATTAATTGGTCACATTTTGCTCAAACTAAACGTTTCCATAGATACATAATAAGATTGATAAATCGTTCACGTTGGAATTTTGTCATTCCCTTAGTAAATGGGAAATACTTTGCCTAGCTATTGAAAATTATATTCTAAAATTAAAAGGCTAAATTTAAACAGTAATCATAGTTTCTTGATTACTAAAATTTTTATCCTATTTAAAGTTGCGCATATATCAATAAAGTTATAAATGCTTTATGTGGTTGATTTCTATTATACTATATACAAAAGTTATTTGTATATTATAATAATAGTTTGTAAGGGTTGATATAATAACTCTCAGTAATTACTTTTTTAATATAAACTAGGTACAATACCCCTCTAATGGAAAGTCTAAGCTTGTGCTACTTTCAAATAATGGATCAATACTTACTAATAACAGGATAATTATTTTATTTACAAACAATTAAGTAGGTAAGTTCTGTGATTATTAATTGAATTACAAATATAAGTTACCATAAAGTTACTATTTTAATAAACATTTACTAAATGTACTACCATAAGATAAGTGTAACTGATAAAGTTATCCGTGCAGATATCTCAGTTATCTAAATATGTTTACTATAAAAAAAGAATCAAACAATCTCGGTTACAAAATTCTGTTATCTGCTCATTCACTGAACTTACAGTTTTGAAGGAAATGACATTAACTTTATAATTTAAGTGAGACACCCTGTATATTTGAATAAATTATTACTCCTCATTACTAAACTTGCCAACTTCAACATTATTCATTTCTTCAAAGTGTAATTACACCAAACTCCTTGGGCCACCTTGGTAAAGTTAAACAAAGCTAGTATACTTCCAATTTTACAAAGTAAACTCCAGTTGTTATTTATATACATAACCTACATCACCTGATCTGACACAGTCAACTTTACAGGGATATTATTTAACCTCAATTGTTTGTAACTAGAAAAGTCAGGGTGACAGACATAATTGGATGTTTAGAAACATCTAGTCTGGAAAATAGAAAGAAATTGAACTGTACTAACATTAACAATGATGAAACAAAGCAATAAACAACAGAGAATTTAAGAATCTACAGGGGTATTGCAATTTGAAATTATTCTAAATTCAAACAAAAATTAAAAAACTAGAAAATCAATTTTGCTCATTAAGGTTATTATTACAAAAATTGTCCAAAATGTTTTCTAAGCATGGTTCATATGTTTTCTTGATACTTTAATAATGGGTGATCCAAAATAAGTTTCATCCATGACGGATCAAGACATATTTGAAATTGAACCAGTTGCTATTTACATATATCAATTGATAAATGTCAAATTACACCTGTCAGTTTCTAAATGGACACTAGGCCGATTATAACTTACTTTTAAATAAATTAAAAGCTTGTTTCTAACTCAAAAATCATGGATGGCAGTGGAGTTTTAAATACAGTGAGTGGCTAAATTATGGAACGAAGTAAATAAAACCGTAATAATTTTTTTAATATAAAAACGCCGAGACACGTCGATTTTATTTTGTTTTTTGCCGTTTTTCGCGTGCATCTGATTTTCTACAGGGTGATTCTAAAAAGCTGCACAAAAAAAAATTATTTTTTTTAAATGGAACACCCTGTATATTTCTACAGATTTCTAACATTTGATTTAAATGAATTATTTTAATTTTGTTTGTTGAATACTATTTAATTTAATTTATTCGTTTGTTCTTAATGTATTAAACTTATTTTCTTGCCTTCTGTTTATTGAGCACTCTTGACTATATCTCCGTTATTATTAAAGATGGACCCATCAATATCTACATTACTGTATTTGTGAGACAAGGTTTTATCCCAATCTGTAGAAATATACAGGGTGTTCCATTTAAAAAAAATAATTTTTTTTTGCGCAGTTTTTTAGAATCACCCTGTACAAAATCGGATGCACGCGAAAAACGGCAAAAAACAAAATAAAATCGACGTGTCTCGGCGTTTTTATATAAAAAAAATTATTACGATTTTATTTACGTCGTTCCATAATTTAGCCGCTCACTGTATGTGGTTAGCTTCTTTACTAATGACCCCACAAAAATCCATGGTAATCATTTTCATTATTTCAACGGAAAAAAATGGCACTATTTTGAAGAAAATAAAAACTTTAAAGTTTTTGCTTGTAATGAATACACTGAAAATGGGACATGCTGTACACTACTTTTGCTTAATTTTACTGGAGTAGACCAGAATGTTCGATGTAATTACACAGTAAAAAGTGAATAACATCAAAATTGATAAGTTCAAACCAGTACAATGCACTTTATTGAAATCAATAGGAAATAATGAGATGAAGATAATAATTTATCAGATATACAGGGCGTCACATTCTAAATTATAAAGTTGATGTTATTTCCAACTAAATAAAGGCCCAGTAAATGAGCAGATACCTATTCTAATCATTTTTTGTAGTAAGCATGCTTTTTAATGAGATATCTGCTTAGCTCACATCTTTTCATCCTGTATGTAAAAAATGCTTATTATGGCAAGAGAAATATTTAATACGCACTTTTTAAGTGCTTCAGAAAAGGAGAGATAAAAGAAATTAAAAACTAATAGAAAATAAGTGCATATTTAATAAAGGAAATAAAGAGAGGCCGTAATTTCTATTTTGTCTTTAAATTCTTTCCCTTACTTTATGGAGGAGTTCAAACATAAAAAATGAACTAAGGGTGTAATAAGATTCTTTCTCAGAATAGAACTCTAAAAGCCTTGCTACTTGACACTATTATTTGTTTTAATGGCAAAAAGATCTTAAAGATGTGGCTGTTTTATTAAGAAAAGGCTATAAACCATATAATGAGACCGTTTTAAGAATGAATGTGGGATATAACAGTTGAACTAACTACGACCTTAGCTTCCAACATTTGTGTTTATCAGTAATGTGCTATGCACTCAAAATGACCATCTACACTAGGTAACTTAATTTACAATTTAATCTCTTTGATTTGATTTTTATTTTTAATCTGTTAATCAAAAAAATATCTGTAATGAACTGTGTTACATCACTTGAAGGAATCTTTAGTAGAGCAATCGACTCATTATTGAAAAGTAATAAAGTGTTACTTTGACAGATTTTATCTATAATCTACTTTTAATAGCATTGCAGGTTTATTGGGAATATACTGATAGGTCTTTTTAATATGAAATAGTTTTTACTTTTATGTTTCTAATTATTTCTAAAATTTAATTGATGTCCACTGTGATGACGCAGATTTAAAACTCCGTAAGGAATTTGTAATTGCAGCAAAAATGAACTCAAGGTTAATAGACTTAACATGCTTTATTTGAAGTTGCAACTTTAAATAAATAAAGATTTCATTGCATAACTGTGGAAAATACTAGAAATATTAGTAAACAATATTTAAAATTAAGTTGTTTGCTGTAGAAATTAGATAAAAAAAAGTTTTAAAATCTAAATTCTTAATTGAAATACAAATAGATGTCTATAAAATAAATAATCAGTTATCCTATTATTTGGAATAATTGGATAACTCATAATAAGTTGAATGCATTCTCACAAAAACACATTTGACTAATTGTGATATCTCTTGCAGTATTATTTAATAATTTTATTTTTGCCAGCTGCTATACATATTTTGTTTTCTAGAATTTTCCGTTAGTGGAACGGCTTGATTTAAGTAGTTGCAATGGTTCATTAGAAAGGGATAAGCAGGCTTTTATTGATAAGCTAGAAAATTCGGAAAATCCATTAACCTTTCGATCGGTAAGCATGATTTTTAATTTTGGCCAGTGTGGTTCTTTTCTTTACTTATTTACTTACTAATGGATATTTATTTATAAACAACTAGATATGATTAATATTTATTTGCTTAATGATAGGATGAAGGCAGTGGGAGCACAATGCTTCGGTACGGTGAGTTCAGCCCGAACAATCCCCAACTAAGAGTAGCAGCTGCACCTTACCTTGGTCTTGGAGAATACGAACAGAGAAGACAGCTCATTTCAAAGCAGAGACAAGCTGATTTTAAGGAACACATTTCAAGGGTAATAAGAATTTAATAATTCAAAGATATTTGGTGTGAACTCAATTAACTTCACTTTATCATTTATGAAATGCTGATGTCACAAGTACTTGTATGTAGGTGTCAGTGAACATAGTTGTGTGTAAGATTGAAACTTATAGCTGGAAGTTTCTGCTAATAATTGCAAATTCTCGTGATCTAATGACATTTATGTATTTTGAAGTAAATCTTAATATGAATGGTAAATATTGGTTTGTAATTGTAATAGATTTAATTACATTAATGAATATTTAGAAACTTTGTTACTTTATAGTATTTGTTTATTTTGGGAATAAATCTTCAGATCAAATATATTAAAGTATACAAGTAATTGATTAAATTATTATTGTTTTCCAAAAATATAAAATATCCAAATTATATTTTGCCATAGCATCTAAGTTATAAAAAAATATGAAGTCAGAAACTAGGATATGTTAATGTCTTGTAGGTGTTATCATTACTTATAAATTTATGGTAAACATTCTTGATGTTAAAATTATTAGATAATTTACTATTTTATTTTTAGAACTAATATATTATTACAACAAAAATGTGTTCAGAAAGTTTAAGACAACATTCAATTTATTTTTGTTTTCTGCTAATTATTCTCAAAATACAGGGTGTTAAAATGCACACTTTCTGAGATACAGAGGGTCTAAAGTTTTATTTAAAATTTCTTATTAGTTTTAGGTGTCTGCTATTTTACATTGCGAATTGCAGGGGAGACTACCCCTAAAGAAAATTGTTACACCACTGAAAAACTAAAAAATGCTTCTATTTTCAGAATTAACAATCGATTTAACAAAAAAAAAAGTTTCTCTTGCATTTTTCCCATAGAATGCATCATTTTCCAGTGAAATTGGATTTTTCTAAATCTCTGCACTTCAATGGGCTATGTGTGCTATGGTCATAGGGTTCTTATCTAAATGCCTCCAAAACAGAATGTAATATTTACATCCTATTCCTCAACAGAAACTAAGTCTATTTTATCACATAACATTTTTCCCTAAAATGCATCATTTCCAAGATGCAGGTTGTTAAAGTTTACAGAAAATGTTGTGCTACTGAAGAACTAAAAAATTCCTCTATTTTTGAAATTATCAATCGATTTGGCAAGAGAAGTTGCTCTTGTAATTTTTTTGTAGAATGTACCATTTTCCAATAAAATTGGTTTTTACTAAACCTCTCAAATTCAATGGGGGTAGGATAGTTTGACATCCTGTATTTCAGAAACTCTGCATTTTAGGGAAAAAAGTTATGAGCCAAAGTAGGCTTAATTTCTGCCAAGGAATGCAGTGCAAATATTGCATCCTGCTTTTGAAATATTTAGAAAAAACATATGACCTTAGCATAGGTCATTAAATTGGAGAGGTTCTGAAAAATTCAATTTTACTAGAAAATGATGCATTCTACGGGAAAATTGCAAGAGCAACTTTCTTTGTCAAATCAATTGTTGATTTAAAATGAGCATGGTTGCAGATAAAAGAATTATTAGAAGAATTTGATCAGGAAGGCGTCCTCTAGAACCTAACATTATCACCTTCATTTTATTATTAACAGAAAATAACTGGCAATGCCAACTACGATTTTTTCAAATTACACTATATCTAACAGCGTTGAGCAAATTTTAGTCAAGCTAATGATTAACTATTACAATTAAAAATTAGTTGTTGATCGTTACAAATAATTTATGAGAAAATTAATTGTTAATCGTGAGAAACGATTAACAATTGAATTACTCATGAAAGGCAATTGACATTTAAATTAATTGCATGAAACAAGTAATGATTAAACTAATTATATGTAATGATCAATTATGTTAAGTACTTGCGGAAAATGATTATCAACTATGTTAATAATTACAAAAGTCAATCTATTAATGGTTAGAAGTGATTACAGCCAAGGTAGTTGTTCACAGTAGCAGCCTGTTATAAGGAGCCTAGGAGCCATGGTACTACCACAAAGACATTTTATTTTTCAATTTGAAAAAAATAACTTATACTCTTAAAATTTTCTCCATTAAAATCTGACCTTAACCAGAGTTTAAAAAATTAAAAATTGCTATTTTATAAATATAAATGTACTGAACAAGTGAACATCGCGCATACAAAGTGATAAAAATAAAAGTTTCATGCCAGTCAAAGTGTGGCCCAAATGCTTTTAAGCAGCTATAGACTTCAGCAGGGGTTGGCAGGTAAGCGAAGGTGCTCGGAATTAGCGAAAACGTTGAGGCAAACTTCAAGTGGCTCGGTCTGTGTTACTCCTCAGTTCCCATCGACACTTGTCATATAATAATAATAATATATCTTTAATTTAGCATTGCATTTTACAGATAAATATAAACAAATTACTGGACACACACATATAAATATATAATAATAAAAGATAAAATATAAAAACACATAACAAACACATAAAACCAATATAAACTGACTGGCAAAAAAAAACCGGCTACCCTGAAATATTTCACAAAACCACTTTGAAAATTATTAATTTCAATGCCAGCGGTTGAATGATGTAATTTAAGCTCGAGGAGGACATACACACTACTAATAATTATCAGGAGGTCCATTATAAACAGCCATATTTATTATTTTTAATTAAGAAAGTATCGTTATTTAGACTGTTTTTGTTACTGCTTAAATTAAATTTAATTCTGTATTAATTTGTCTCTTTTTTAGCTAATCTGTACATCCTGTGTCAACAGTGAATGATTCTTAAATCAAATAACAATCACTGGTTAAAATAATAATTGTTAAAGTGGTTTTGGAAATATTTCAGGGGGGCCGGTTTTTTTTGCCGGTCAGTTTACTACAGTATACCTCAAACATTTTAAGTTAATAAAATATATAATGTGCGTAAACAGATGCAAATATAAAATTAAAAGTAAATTAGTAAAATATTGTACACCTTAATAACAATTGGAATACATTAAACATTTACAGTAATGACATTAAAGACGTAGCACTTAAAGCATATCACAGTCGAGGTTTTTGATGTTATTTGTAAACTGTTTAACATTGGGTACATTTCGTGTTGCATCTGGCAATCTATTAAATATGTGAATTACTTTTTCAAAAATCGATTCACATATAGTTTTGTTGCTAACATATGCTATTCAATAATCTGTAGTCATTCTAGTTTTGTACTAATGTATTTCATTATTTTGTATAAAAACGTCATTGAAATATGTCGGTGCTGTTTTCTTAATAACTTTATAAATAAAAACTAAAAGATTTTGAATAATTATTTGTCGTACCGGTATCAAATTCAAAGTATCATGTAGGTGTTCAATTGGTGTATATCTATTGGACCTTGTAATGACACGGATTCCATGATTTTGTAGCCTTTGGAGCCTCTGCGAATCGAAATGCAGTTATTATTTACACTATGCCTGTTTTGAAACTTGAGGTGAAGTGTGAATGTAAGTGCAGTATGAACGCAACACGTAAGCTTTTAAAAATCTTTTCTACCTATTTTCTGGAAAAAAGGATCAAAGTAAAAGAACTCGGAAGACCTCTGCTGGATTTAGATATTTCGAAAACAGAGGGTGTTTTCAACTTCGAAATCCAGTTCTAAAGGACGAATCAGAAAATTTAATAGAAATGTTTATTCCAAAAAAAAGATTTACTAAGTTGTATTCAAAGATTTTTCGAATGACTTTTTTGCTTCGACGTAACGGTCTTGGCAAAAAATACCATTCTCATGCGCTACAAAAAAAACACTGATTTTGCACACTTAATACAAAAATAACTATTTTATTTATTAATATAAAATAACTGTCAGAGTGACACATGGAAAAACATTTATATGTAATAGACGTGTGTAGTGTGATGTCACACAGCCTAATTGATTCTAAACAAATTTGGTTGCTAGGATGTAACTAACATAGTTATTGGTTAACATACACAACGAGAGCTGCCCATAACTACCGTTGCTAAGAGACTAGTTTTGTTTAGAATCAACATTTGAATTTTGACGTCATCACTAAACACGTCTATAGTATGAAACTGACTTGATCATGGCTAATGAGATAGCAAGATTTTGTTTATTTTGAGTAGCTCACTATTTTTAATGAAGTGTAGTTGGTTTTGTACTTTTAACAATTAGTCTAATTGTTAATCATCTTATACGATTAATGGCTGATTCAATCATCAATCATTTCATGTAATTAATTGTGTTACTTGATTCTTAGCGATTAAATTCTAAATTGCAAATTTAATTGATTGATTGATTTTGATGTTCAAATTTATAAAATAAAAAAGAAATAAAGTTGATAACAATTTCTGTTAAAGCCAGAAATGACCTTGAGCATTCCACTTGGTTAAAGAATGGCAAATATGATGATGTCATTTCAATATTCCAAGTTTCAGAACTATTTCAAAGTATAAGCAAATGGCAGACTATTTCTGCTTTCTGTTAACATCCTGTATACAGATACATTGACAAATGGAGCCAAGTTAGAATTACACTGTAGAATTGTAGAGGAAAGTAATATAAAATTTCAAATAAAAATTATGAAATACAGTGTGTATCATGACGTACTGTACAAACTTCAGGAGGTGATTCTTGAGTATATTTTAAGAAGAAAAGATCCTATTAACATCTGTCCAATTTCTCGTCATTTTTGAGATACAGAGTGTTAAAGCTTTTCTTTTTTATCAAAATCTTCAATGTGGTAATACACATTGGAATAAAACTTGATATAATTATACAACCTTTGATGCGCTTTGTAATTTCATCAAAATGTTTTTGATATGTTAATTAAATGAGATAAATTTGGGGGTGGTGATGGAATGTCTATTGCTAACTTCTTTTGGAGTGGGACTTTTCAAATCTTTTAAAAGAATTTTAATATGGTAAGGAATTGAGCACAAGTCTATGGGAACTCTTTTTTTTAAAGTTTGTACAGTGAATACCTTGTATATCATCATACCAGAATCACTATATTTGGTTGTTTATATGGATATGATATAAATTACTTTTTTTGTATGGTTACACCACTGACTTTGTTTTGAAACAATTGGTTTGGAAACTGCTATGTAAAACAATTCTTTTTTTTGTATTTGTTGAATATTAAAGTTAACAGTGTGTTACTTTAGATTATTTGTAAAAAGTAAAATGTTTATATTAACAAATAAACATTTTCATTAAAATAATATGCATCATTTACTAACATAAAAACTAACGAATGAAAAATACCAATTACACAATTTCACATGGGTATCTACATTTTGCATTTAGGTTTTAAAGCATTTGAACAGAGTATACATCCAAATCCAAACCATGGGCTACTAATTAACTACACTTGCAGTATCATTAACTGCATTGAATATGATGAATAAGACTGTATTACCATATGCAGATAGTGTACAGGCTGTTATACAAAAAATGGCCCACGCTGTAGTTTTGTTATTTTTTTGTCTGATTTATATGATTTAAAAACTAAATAAAATTATTTTGAGAAATCTATAAGGCCAGCCATCGTTTTTTAAATAATCTAATAGTATTAACGAAACGATAGTCAGGTGTTTTTTTTTTAAATGCCATACCATACTTTTTTCAACTGTTTCTTATAGTCTTTTTCTCTGAATCCAAGTGTGTGTTTGAATATGCACTCACATAAGAAGATTTTTAAGAAAAACAAAAATTGTGACATGAAATAGTATCTTTATTTGACTTAATTAAATGAAACAAGCCTTCCTTAAATTGACGATTTTAGGAATTTATTATAAGTTATAATTATTCCTAAAATTGTCAGTTCAACTAATTAAAGCATCAATTACATGATAATCAAACAACCATGTTTTTTAATTTTACTAAATAAGGTTTTTTACAATGTTAATTAACAAAATTGTTTATTTATTTTATTTACAAAGATGGAAACTTGATTTATAGAGTGATTGAATAATAGTAGGTGACTTAATCTAATATAATATAATATATTGCAAATGCATGAATGCCCACTAGTGGAAATATCTAAATTTAGTTTTATATGAAAAATGGGCGTTTCGTTATAATACCAAACAATTAGTTCTCAAGATTATTTAAAAAACAAATTACTAGAAATTCAGTTTTGACATTCCCAGATAGAGGGTGGGGTCTTTAAATTATGTAATGTTTGAAGAGGGAGGGGTTTTTTTGTAGCATTATACTGCATTACAAGGGGGTAGGACAAGGTGAGGTCTAACATTAGTAACTCATTTCTTGAGATTTTTGAGTCCAAAAGGGACTCTCCCATGTCTGGTTTAGAATAAGAGGAATTTCCCATGTCTGTTTTTAAAATTTATGAGGAGAATTGGGTGCAGCATTACTTAATTATTAAAGGTGGGCATTTGGAAACAAGCTAATTTTGTGTTATGTAATTTAAGGATTTAATATACTAAAAAAACAGGAAATTCTAAATTGAACTTTAGTACTCTTGTGTTGGTATCCTAATTTACAGAACACCTTTACTTAACAGTCTCAGCATTATTCAATTATTATTTATTGTAAAATATCACACAATCTTACAATATTGACCTTTGTATAACAACTGATGAACTTATTCTTGTACTTGTGATTTTTCTTTGAAGAAAATAATCATTGAGAATTTAGTCATATGCTTTTTATACGGAACAATCAAGAAACACAAAATGTAGTTACTTGATTCTTTAAATGGTACCTAGATATAGTACATTCTGTATATTTTGGCATTATCTAATTTTCTAGTCTAGTTTGTTATGAAATGTGTAAGTTAGTTATTTTATTTTTCTTAAGATAGTTGTGTCAACAGTTTAAAGACATACGTAAAATTACTAAATAATGATGTAACTCTAAATAGGTAAAGATCTACCTACATAAGCCTCTTCTATACAGGGTGACTGAGATATACATGTAATTCACTTGTTTAAGAGAAGCACTTCGTTACCTCTTATGTATGATATCAAGGATCTATAGTGAGTGATTGTTTTGCTGTCAGTTGTGCAGTTGAAATTAAATGTGTCTTTTATTACTTTGCAAATCTTTTTTACCTTGTCACCAAAAATGGTATTGTGCATTTTTCAGTCATCCTGTCTGACAAAAGTATATACTTTATTAATTTCAACACTGTCATTAAAGCAAAGTTTTCTTGTACAGATGAAATGGGAATTACCTAACCTCTATTACTATTACAGAGTACATAACAAAAGTGAATCAATTACAGGTGTTTGTTTCTGCGATGTTGATGGCCTATGTGCAGATGATGTTACATAGTATTCTTATTACAATGATTTGCAATCCTTATTAAAGTTAATTTTAAATGGATCATCACATCATTTTATAAATGTTCTTGCAAACTTTTATAGCATCTCATTTTTATAGTAGTCTGTTGAAGCTGTATTTAGACTAAAACATTCAAAAATATGAACATAATTGTTTAAATTGTTTTTTAACTTGTAAAGTGTTTTGTGTTATTGTCCTCCAGAAATATATGTCATGTTTATCAGAACTGTACTAATTACAACTATTTCAATGATGAATGGAGCAAGTTTTTCTAGTTTGCTTTAGAAAGGTAGTATTGTATCATCTATTGATTACATTCTTGGTTTATGTGTGATAATTAAAATATTTTTTTATTAAAACTTTTTTCTATTACAGAAAAATGATTTGATAAAAAATAAGGTAAACAACTTCTTTGCCGAGGCACTACCAGAACGCAAGCTTACAGGATTTTGTAAGGCGGTACAAACAGATATACAGAATATTCATCATAAACTTGTAAGTTACTCATTTTTATAAAAACATGTTTTTTCTGATTAATAATATACAGAATTTGATAGGTGCAATATGAATTACATTCACAGAACCCTCCTGAAAAGGAATTGAGCCCCCAGCCAGTTAATACTGAGAATAATAAAATGCATAATAGTCGTAGTCCTCTATTAAATAGAGTTGATCAAAGACTAAGCACAACACAAAATACTCTTTTGAGGCCCGAAACTAGTAAACCAAAAAGTATTTTGTCTACGAGGCGAACTGAGACACCTCGAGGTATATTTTAAATAATACAAAAGTCTATTTCACCAGTAACAAATGTTTTTTTTAGACTTGCATCATTCATATGTGCCAAGTATCTTAGATGGTTTCAGCTATCAGGATAAGGCAGAACTTCTTGAAAAGGTAAGTTTTCTTAGAAGACTTGCAATTTTTAAGTTGTTCATTGATATCTATAATTTAAGGAACGTTTAAAACGTGAAGCATATCAATCAGAATTACGCCAACAAATAGAGGAAAAGAGAAGGTTGTCTGCTCTAAGAGATGAACGTGAGAGACAGGAACAAGAACTAGAAAATCGTAGATTTGAGCAACAACTATTAAGGATGCAGGAAGATCAACTTAGAGAAGAACAGTACAGATCTAGAAAAAACCAATTGGTAAATATATTTTTTAAAAGTGGGTCTGTAAAAAGTGAAGATGCTAAAATTAGCATTCCTTAAAATTAATAGTTAGGCTTCACAAAAAGATGTTAGTACTATCAATGAACCTCCACTGGTATATTCCATTTCATTTCTTTTCTAGTTTGAAGTAAATTTCATGTTTGTGCATTGTTAGATTCTATCTTAGAAATGCTTTCTCTATGTCTAATCTGTACCTGGACTCCTAAGTAGTAGGCAGTGACTCATAGTATCAATTTTATTTCATTACCATTTTAGCTGTCACCGATGGTAATCAAAATGGAATTTTGTTCACTATTCTTCAGCAAGTGGTACTTTGTTAAACTGTAGTGTAATTTATGATATGTTGCTGATGAAGTTATAATAATACTGTTATACAACGTTCACGATGTTTCTGGGCCATGCTTGCATTTTGTTAGGTTGGAAGTGTTGCTTCCTTTTTTCTTCAAAATTAGTACCGATTAGTTTTGCTTTGTTAAAAGAAGATCAAATTTTTTTTATATTTTGCATCTATTAATGCCAATTAAGAAGAATGCCAAAGATTATAAATAAAAACATAAAACTTTGATTTATAAATATAAATAAATAGAAATCTTCGTGAAATAATCTTTTAGCGTAATCAATTTACAGATTTACAAAGAAAAAACAACAGCGTGAGGTTAAAACTGTCATAAAATCATAACCTTAAAGTACATTAAGTGTCAATAGATAAATAGCCCAGTTTACAATACTCAAACTGTCATTCTGCCACAGCCATATACGACCCAGAAACATCATGAACAGTGTATACCTACCAATGGTATGTTTATCCTATACTATGAGTCACTGCTAACTCTAATATATTATCTTTGAGGTGCTGTAACTAAAATTTAATAAGTTACCTGTGTAATACAATCTAATTGGAATTATGCTGGAAGTTTATAAAATAAACTGATTTTTCTTTTTTAGTTCCGAAGAACAAGTGAAGATCTGAAGAGTTATGGGGATGAGCAACTAGAAAGGCCATTCAGAAAGCACGCAGACTCTGAAAGTAGTGTGTCAAGCCTTCGAAACACCAAAGTTGCCTCCAGACAGTTGTCACATTATTCCCCTCCAGTTTCCCGTAGGGTTCCATATTCTTTTAACATTCCTTCCACTTCCGTATTTGCCAATCCAACAAATAGGTATAATCCTTCATACTACGATAGTTATAGAAAAGACAACTTTACGAGAAGAAACTTTTTCACTAGGTCAGAATCTGTAAATCGCGACGAACCTCGAAGCAGATCAAATTCTTTCAATCGTCATGAACATGTTCTCAATCGACATGAATCATTGAGTAGAATAGATTCATTACAACGACAAGATTCTTTGAGTCGAATGGACTCTTTAAGTATTAAAGATAGCATAAGTAGGATTCCTCGTAGACACAGTGCAACGCAACAAGATCTCAGCTTAATGCGAAGGAGTCCCAAATCTCAAAGAAGTGATAGAAGTAGCTGTAGTAGATTGGATGATACACTTCCAATTCCTGTATTGAAAGCACATTCGCCAGTTGCCAAAGATTTAAAAAATTCGGTAGCCATCGATTCCAGCAAACATAGTTCAGAAACACTTAGAAAGTTAGAAGATCGATGGCAGGTAAATATTATTTTGTCATCTGCAATGTATTAATACACAGTTGACTTTGTTTATTCTTATACATTTGCAGGATATATTAGAACTGATAATATAATTAGAATAATTATAAAGGTGGTGGAATATTAGAATACCCTGTATTTTGTTAGGTATATTTAGAAAAGTCTGTTGTTTCTGAGGAGCAATTAGTCATAGATTGCATTGCTAATATTATTGCTATTGTTAATTCTTTCATTCTGTCTTACCTTTATATGAGATATTGTTATATTTTACAAGATTGATCCACCAATTAGAAAATTCTAAATCACAGAGGTGACCCACAAGTCAAACCAAACTTGACTTTGCTCAACTCTTATGTATATAGGAATTCTAAAATTCAGTAAGGTCATCGAATAAGTGACTGATTTATGAGCTGATTTATTATAATTTAAATTTACCTGTAACATATCAGAATTATGATAAAAGTGAATAAAAATTATTGAGAACACATCTGTGAGTGGAAACCTAGATTTAAAAAAAGAATCATTAAAATCAGTTTGGCTGTGCATTATTGTACTTATTACATTGCTGTTTACCACAGAATCTACAGATTAGATTAGTTGTTTACTCTCCAGGCAGCCACGAAATGTCCAAGCTCTATACTACAATCTTTTGCAATTTTAGGTTAATTTGTATGCACTGATTACAATATAACTTACAAACCTAGAATTTTGAAAAGTATTGGTAAAATTACCCAATTACTCAAATTTACTTGAAAGGTTTTGTACTTTTTTCAGTTGTGTTATTGTTTACATGTTACTATTTTCAGATTCCTGCAGTTCAGAAAAATATTATTAGTCAAGGTGATCCCTTTCGTGAGGGTCATGGTCGCAGTATTTTAACTCAGTTGGGTGCAATACGAATGCAGTTACAAAAGGAGCAGCTGCGAATGGATGAAACGTTACGAAAACGTGGCATCTCTCAACCCAAGGCTGTTTAATACTTTCATTTTTTTGTAATATCACATTTCTCAATACATCGAGTTGAATAGTTATTTATACATTGTTAGAATTTATATTTATACAATAGTATGTGCGATAATAATGCGAGTTGATATTGAAATATTTTAACTATTATTATAGATAATGAATAAAATTCTAAAATCTTTCAACGAATATTGAGTTTCATTTAACCTTCTTTAGTATTGAATAGAATGTAGATTAATAAAAATTTGACAAATAGTAAATGCTTTAAAGTTAAACAAAACTGAAATAAAAAAGGATATAAATATGATATTCCTTTACTATATTATAAATGCTCTTCGATCTTAGTAGTAGGAGTTGTAATGTCACCATATACCAAGAATAAGCCAAAGTTATATATTTCATTAATGAAAGAATTTAATATAAACTTTACAGTTGTTCAGACAGATTTGGAATGAGTTATAAATAAATTCCCTGGGATACTCTACATCTCTACATTGACACAGCCATTTTTTGGCATCACATGTATTTGAATTGTCTGCAAGGATATTAAAATACAAACATTTTAGTTTAGACATGAAGTCAACACTAGAGAGATTTGAATCGGTGACATACAATCTCAGGTTGGTGTTTGGAGCAACATTCGAAAACAATTGTTAAAAGCAACCAACAAAAAGTACATTGAAATGTACAAGTTGTAATAATAACCTAAAAAATTGAGTTTTATAGGGTTTGTCCACGTGATAGGTAAATAAAGGTTACATAAAGTTTTTTATGTGTTATGTACTGTCATGAGCAATTCTAGATGTGTAAATGTAAATTTAATGGTTTACTTCCAATTGCTCTCAATAGTACCTTTGTTTACCCATCAAAGCAATTGAACTGGATGGGCTTCATCGATACTTATCAGTGAATGTTCATAATTTGAAGTTAAGAATTTTGATTACGTATTTAGATAAATCTTTAGTTGGCGATTTAAGAATTGGTAACGTCAATGACGAAATGAAATTGAAATCATATGCAAATATAGTTGAATTTTCACCCTTTTGGGATCACGTCACAATTTTCCTAATTGTTTTGTCTTTAGTTACACAACAGAAATAGAAAACAAAACAAAAAAAAAAGGCATCACGTTTATTAATTTATTAATTGATAGCCTGTTTCTGATTTAATCTAAGCCATATGTAAAGTTACCAGATAATGACGTTACCCCAAAAGGGTATTTATTTAGTTATTTATTTACAACTTTAATATTCATTAATTATATTTTTGCACGACCGCCTGTAAAGTTGGTGCTTTACAACTAGTTGTCAATGTCAAAAGTTGACAATAATAAACATTTGCAATTAATTTCACGTATCGATGTTATAATGGCTGTATCTATGTCGTAATGAAATCATTATACTTTTCTGTGATCTTGGCCAACTTTATTTTTTAATCTACCATCAATGGTTTTTCTTTATTATTTTCTTTAAAATACAGTGGTGCAAAAAATATTGTATACAACTCGAGTGTAAAGTGTGTTTCTTGAATTCGTAGGGTTCCTTCCTACTCATTCAAAAAACTTTACTTTACACTTTTGTTATATAAATAACTATTATTAAGCTTAACTATATCGACAAAACTTATAATAGGCGTTTATGAAAATTGATTAATGTGATTATTTCAACAGTTGTTTCCATGATTATTTTGATTAATTGGGTTAATTCAATTTAATTTTTATAAAAACCTAATTATAATTCTAACATTAATGATTTTTAAGAATTTAGTAATCAAGATCGCAAGTAATTATTATTTTTTGATAAATCAATATCAATCGTCACAGCGATACATCAATAATTATTGATTATAATCAATATTCAATTTTGGATATTGTGCAGTCTTATTGTGAGGTATTTCTTCTTTGAAATTAATAAGCCACAAAACATTAATCTTTTCCATTCTTCAATCGCTTCTATTGAATCTCCAATAAAAGAAGAGAGTAAAAATTAATAGTCAGTCGTGGTAATAACCAATAAATGTGCGTGTACAAACGTACTCTTTTTTACTAATTACAAACCATATTTTTCATCCTTTATTAATTGATGCATTGTATTAATAATTAAATAAAATAACCTAAAAGTTAATAAAGGATGGTAAGACGACGTGATTTGCAATTAATAAGAAAGAGATAGATAGTTTGTTTGAGCCTCCCCACCTCACGGGTACGTCACGCTGGAGTAGTTCATCTATTATACTGTAGTTAATTTACGCACAGCAACTGCAACATGATGTAACCCACCAATAGCAGAGAAGCATTTTTCAAAAAAAAAACAAAAGCAAGAAAACGGTTGTGTATATTGTCGTTAAGTGTGGGTATAAAGAGTTAACTGTAGTGTTTTTTGATGGTTTTTTAAATATTATTTTTATAATACTTTGGAATTTTTCAACAAGAATGGATTTTAATAAGTGGGAAAGGGCTATAGTCGAATGGGTAAGTTAGTATTTTAAAATCATTTTGTGATATTTAAATTTTTACTATTTTTTTAGACAAACTGTTTGAAGTTGTCAAGTACAGTAACTTGCTTGAAAGATTTGAAAGATGGTGTATTTTTCTCTAGCTTAGTAGCCCTTTTGTAAGTCTACACATCTGCAATTATGCACTTTTTGTTTGTTTGCTAATATCTAAACTTTTTAGAACTCAAGATGACACAGACACAGTAAAATGTTTTATGACTACATTAAAATTTCTAAAGGAACAATTTCCAAATTTTAGTCTTGATTATCTAAACAATTTAAATTATCAAGACTTGTTGGAAGCTGATCTGTTAGTAATATCATCTTTACTATTATATTATTCTTGTATACGTGATAGGAGAGATGTGCTTACTTCACCTTTATGTCACAAACTATCTCAAACTACACAGATCTATGTACGAGCATTTCTGGAGAATATGAGAAGTCAAATTACTAGAGATGATTTTTTTTCAAATACTGGCAGAAGTTATGAATAAAGATATAAAAGTAAAGTGTATGCATTCATATGGACTGCAAGCTGGAGATTCCTTTTTAATGAGTCAAAGCCCTTTGCAAGACATTCTACAAACTACACCATCAAGGCTAGGTCGTTTACAAGAAAAGGACAAAGAAATCAATAAATTACGTTATGAGATAGATTTGGAAAGATTTGAAAAAGCTGATCTTCAAAATGAGTTGGATTTACAAAAACAAAGAAATAAGAAATTGAGTAATTTATGCCTTTTATTATGTCATTCTTTTTCTAATTAAACATTTTTTAGGTCAGCAAATGACAGAAAAGACAACAGAAATTATTAGATTAAGAAGTGAGATAGCAGATTTGGAGAATAAATCATTATACCAGTGTCAAGATGATGTTTCTCGTGAGTTACAAAGGCGCTTACGTAGTGAGATTGATATTTTAGAAAAATATATTGCCCAGCTACAAGCAGAAGAAGATGACATGTACAAAGAGAGAGAATCCATAAAATGTAAAGTATGTCTGAACATTAAAATTAATTTATATTATTTGTCTTAATACTTTAAATTGATAACTTCAGCTTTTAATGCAAATAATTATTTATTCCAGTTAAAAAAAGTTGAAAATCAGTGTATGATTTGGCATGACAAAGCAATAGCTACTGAAACTAATTTTGATAGTCTCTTAGAGAGGCATCAACAACAAGAACAAGAACTACAAAGTCTTCGTTCACAATGTGTTGAATTAAGTGCACTTCTTGAAGAATTACAAGCTGTTAAGCAATCTAATGAAAGTTCCATAGAAGTAGATACTTCTATTGTTGAAGGTGGTTTTGAAGGAGGACCATCTTGTGAAGATTTAGCATGTGCAGTTGTGGAAGTACAACTTAGAGATGTACAAAAGGAAAATGGAGAACTAAAGAACTTGCTGAAAGAAAGTCAGGAAACTTCAAAAAAATTGAATGAAGAATTACATGTTGTTAGAAGTAGTCTTGCTGAACTACAAGTGGATTATGAAAGCATCAGAACAGATAATAATAATCTTCTGGAAAAAGTAAATATATACATTTATTACTTATTTTAGTCATATGTTATTTTCTTCTTTTATGGTAACAGAAAAAATAATCAATAGGTACGTTCAGAGCAACAAGCGCTAAATGTTAGCATCACATGACTCTAGACTGAAGCGCAAAAAATGAATGGTTGTGTGAACTGTCATTTTGCCTTTCAGGTTATTTGTCAAAGAAAACGAGATTTTTTTTAACATCTATTCAAACATTCTTTTTACTGGATAATATAATGATAATATAATCTATATTTCAAGTGATGTAATCACTTTTGTAAAACTTTGTTTAAAATCAAAATGGATTTGAATGAAATAATTGAGACAGGTTTTACTTGATGAAATGAACAGGTTTCATAAACAGATAGATAGGTTGTAAGGTGACCTTGCATTACTGATAAATAAAATGAAATAAAATAAAACTAGTATCTCGTGGTCCTAGGCCAGCTAAGCTCAGTGGGTGGCTTTAGGTGAAGGTACCCTTTATTATACACACAATAAAACAACCAACAAAATTTTAATCAAACTGTTTATTGAACGTCAAAAAAAAATTTAATATATCTTAGCGCCAGAACCTTTTTAACAAAAGACAAAATATCCAGAAGACTTTATTGTAAAAAACCCAAATCTTAAATAAACAAAACTTAACTAGTTGAGAAAGTTACAACAATGAAATTTTAATAATTTACGAAGTTTAGAAAAATTGGTACAATATTGTAATTATTTAAAATTTTTAAATAAGCAAAACGTATTTGGAAATAGTTTATCATACTATTCAACAAAATTTTTATAGCATAGATAATGCCGGTAAAAATTTATCAATCACCACAAACTACAAATAATCAAAAATATGAAAGTAAAAATAAATTTATATGCAAATAATTCATTTCTATTTTTGACACAATTTACCAATAAAAAAATAATTTAACTACTCAAGTTAAGCAATTCTAATGACTGTATAACAAAAAAACATCAGCAAAACTAAACATAAGTAAATGTAATCTAAGTCATTTATTAGTAAAGTACACAAAACTTAATTCCTGGACCAAATTTGAAATTATAATAATAAATTCTTACCAGACACAAAAAAAACCTTCCAGATGTTGAACAGATCTGCCCAGATAAGGAAGCTAAAACCTGTAATTGTAACTCCCACAAAAAATTTCAAAATACGTCCAAGAAAACCTTTTAAGCCTTTACTATTAATAAACTGCCAACAAAAAAATTTGCTGTACTACATTTTGTTTACCAAAAAAATTTATAAAGGGGACACAACAAAAATTTTAAGCAAGCAAAATTATAAATTTACGTGATTGATAAAATTATCAGGTTAATTATTAAATTTGCAATTACGAGGTTTCAGTGGGCCATATTTAAAGGTTAAATTTATTGAGTTGTCATCACGCCGCGGATGTGGATTCTTCAATACCAATGAGGGTGGAAACAACCCCACATCTCAACTCGGTATCCTGAGCGGAATAACTTCACTACTCCAAGGTTAAAACAAAACCATACATGTAGACGCCTTGGCTGCTACTTCAACCGATTTAATTAGTGAGCTTCAGATCGACCAACCCTTAGGGCACAATGGACCAATTCCAAATCTCATCCAACAAGGAAGAGAATAATAAAAAAACTAGACACGAGAAACCACAGAATTAAATTCAATAAAATCCACAAGGAAACAAACTTACCCCTTTTACTGTAGGGTTTTTTTATTATTATATTTCTAATCGCACTCAGGGACTGAATTCTAAGTCCAGATGACTCGAAGCGCTCCGTGGTCGCGCACACTCTCCTCAAGCAAACCGTTTTCCGGTCCCTATATCAACCGATCGCGATACGCCTCCGTAAGTTCCTACTAAACTCTGGGAATTAAAAAAAGGTTTTAAGAAAACTTTTAAGACAATCTACTATTCGAATTCCAAGCCTGATTATCACTCACAAGGAAGCGAATTACTGAAAGTTGGTTAAATTTCTAAACCCATAAAAGAGGTTAGATTAGATGTTAAAAATTTGATATTCCCCCTTGTCTCGCTTAATGTAGTATAGAATGAATCAAATAATATTTCCACCCTAAATGATTAAACCTAGAAGATGACTAAATGAAAACATAACCCAACATCTAAAGGTGTGTTCTTGAATATCAACCTTCTCAAAAAAAAAATTATAAGAAACTACGGGTCCACCCCGAGAGTATAAATAACCGACCCTGATGCAATGGGAAGGAACAAAATGACCGTTACAAGGTACAAAAAATTTTTGCAAGTTTTTATGGTTTTCTATTGTTTCTTTAACATTCACTTGTATATCATTATAAATATGTGTATGAAACGAGATTCCCATTTTTTAAAATCAACCTTGACTAGCATAGTTCAGTTGTTAATATCTAACAATGACACAAAAACGCTGCCAACCACTATGAGAACTATGTTGCTCTGAACATGCCTACTTCTTTTTCAATTTAATGACAAATCAGTAAGTTTTATTAAAATATATTTGGTGGCAAGAAAAAAAACTTTTAATTTTTCTAAATTTGAAGTATTTCTTGATTGCCAGCATGTAATAGATATTTATGGTTATTATTTTTGTTATTCAAAGCAGTAGAACATAAAATAATGTATGTTAGTCGTACATAATATGACTTTATTGACTCGCCTTTGATTGTGGTCTCGCTTGCTCAGCCATAAACCAAGCTCGTTCAATAAAGTCCTGCATTATGTACTAGTTACATAAATATCTATTATTGCTAGTATGTGAATTTTCAACAACTTCACAAATGTTTTTGAAAAAAACTGATGCTAACCGTTCAATATTTGTACACTTAAAGTTTTTCATTTTTGCCACCAAGTAAGGTGTTTGACTCTATTTATGTACCAATGGCATAAAATGACATTGTGAAACTGAAAGCCTAGAGATTTTAATCATGATCGAGTATAGTGACAGAGCTCGAACTCAGACAAAAGTATGTTGGTTCTTTTTCATCCAATGTCATGATTTTCAGCCTACAATGCTGAACAGTTTGTAGAAGTATCAGAAATTGACATTAAAGTTAAATTTGTCTTTATTTTTCCAAAATGACTGCTGAACATCTTTCATATATTTTTTGATTACCTTTTTTATTTTTGAAAATAACCTCGTCAATTATTACATTTCTGAGATCATCTAGAAGAGCAGTTTCAAAAAAATGTAACACAATATAACAAAAAATCAATTAGCTGTCACTACAAAAAGACACATTGCCAATATCAAAATTAGGTGTTTCATATTTAGTAATACCTTGACACCAAATCATACGATTACTTATTAAAATAATTAATTTGGAAGATATGAAAAATATGCAAAAATGATTAGAACAGATTCCATTTTCTGCTCATTTACTGAATTTTTTATCTTGCAAGAAATGACATCAATTTTCTACCAATATGAACAATTTATGTTACAATAATTATATCAAGTGATTCTGAGTGGCCTGTAGAATTAAAATTTGTCTGATTGCTTCATTCAATAAGTTATTAGCCAATGACAGTTTTTCAGAAATGTCAACAATTATTTTGTACTAATGTTGAACAATTACAGTGTTTTTCATTTACCACCCTGGATCAGTCTCCACAAGCAAAATCCTTGTTTGATTTTTCCACTGAACTTGCTCTGTTTTCTATTTTGAGTCAATTATTTACTCTCTGTGTCATGTTTACTTTGCCTTTCCTTTTTTTTAAATTCCCCTCTCTTTCCTTTTTTGATTAAGTCTCTTAGTTTTTTTTGTTTCTCATACTTTATTTCTTTTTATCACTTTCTCAGCATATAAGTAGTATTTTACTCGATGCAGTGTTTGTTTACGCAGGATCAAGGCTGTATCTTCATTAATATCCATGACAGAACAAAAAACACTGAATAAAAGCAACAAGCTTACGCTCTATTATTTGCAATGCATAGCTCAGTTCTTTGTGCTCTTCATAGCATGTTAGGAGTTCTTTTTGGCATTTCTGGTGAATTTGACTCCTCTAAATTTGCTGTAATAGTAGCATAAGCTTGTTTTGATACCTAGATAAAGAAGTCTAGAATTGATAAGTCAGGTGACCTAACTAATTTGCTATCTAGTTATTTCCAAATGAGATTGAATATGTTCCAAACATTTCTTCCATTGTGAGGAGGTGCTCCATCTTGTTGGAACCATAGTTCATGCCTAATCGCCAGTGGGATATCTTGTAGATAACTGTTAAATTTCTTTACTTACCATAAGTATCTAATAATCTACATAATCATATTTGCTCTCGGATTTGGACGAGACTAGGGTCGACCGATAGGCCCATCCTAGGGAAGTCGTAGTTGCAAGGGGGATCAAAGTTGGAAATAATGCACTTTTTCAAAACGAGAAATCGGAACAACTCTTCCGATTTTGACCAAATTTGGAGGGTAGGTAGGATGTTAGGGTCTTTGACTGCATTGCGCACGCGGAGCCAACGCGGTAACATCTACCGGCAAAAATGGACAAAAACGACTGGGGCCTTATGCGAGACCAGAAGCGTTGTAATGTACAGCCTTCCCAAAGTGCTTTATTCTTGGTAGATTCAAATTCGGGTCTTTAGGCGCCCGTGAAGCGCCTTCACCTGCTTCCGATGCTGCTTGAACCGATTTTCTCACTTTTTGTGGTTCGGCCGCTAGAGAGCGTGACAGGTCAAACCTAGGAGGTCTGGTTTTTGCTGTTCGACGTAATTAACAAGTGTTATCATCCAGTAAACTAAGAAACCTGGAATTTCCTTCAAAGACCGTTCGGGCATTTTGCGAATCTTGCAACCCCACCAAAACCGTCCGAATGGTCCAATGGACGTGATATTCGAGATTTATGTTCACGCTTTTTCCATGGTCGTTTGTGATACCATCTAAACAATTCGTAACTCAGTTAATTATGGTTCGTCTGAGCTGATATTCTTTTTCAACTAAAGGACACCATCAGTGCAAGAAGCTTAGGTGGATACCAGTGATGTGCACCTGTCTTTGGGGTGAATAGAAAGAAACAAATGTATTAGTCTTTTTCTGGACTCTTTTGGAGTAGTTTTCGTACATTCTAGGAAAGTGTAATTACTAGGCTCGTATGCGCCTTGGAATAGGAAACAAAAAAGGTTATATACAGTGTGTCCACATTTTGATACTCACTATTGGGATCTCAAAAATTATAAAAGATACAAAGTTGGTTAAATTAGAAGAAATTTGGCTATTTCCGAGATCAATTTACGTATGCTTTTGTTTTTTCAAAAAAGTTCACGGCTTACTAGATATTTGCTAAAAACGAAATTATCTTATTTTTTTTAAGTGAAATATCTCAGGAAAGGGCAAAGATAGAAAAGAACAGCAGAGGGTGTTTTAGAGAATTTACTCCAAAACACACAAAAATTATTTTCGAAATTGTCTTTGTTTTATTTCCGCAGTGGAAGGTAAATTCAATTTTTTCTAATGGAACGGCTACTTGATTTCCATATTACTGAATAGCACGCCTTAAATACTTTTCAGTGATACATGGTTTGATATAGCTTTTCTTTTGTTTTACTGAGTTATGAAGTGAAAAGCACTTCCCACGTAGTGTGCCATGGCTTTAAACATATGAAGATCATTGATTTTTATCAGATAAATTACATTTGTTATGTAACAATTGCTAAAACAAGAAAAAAGACGTTTTTAAGATACTTTATTGAGTATTAACAGATAGCGTCAAATAAGCAGCTAATGTCCCCTAAAACACCTTAGAGTGTATTTATTTTGTTTTAGCAATTTTTGCATAACAAACAAATTTATTTGATAAAAATCCACAACTTTGTGTGTAAGATGTCATCGCATACTATGATAAAAAATGATTTTCACTTCATATTTCATTTTAAAAAAAAAGATAATTTCGTTTTTAGCAAAGCCGTGAACTTTTTTGAAAAAACAAAAGCAGAAGTAAATTGATCTCGAAAATAGCCAAACTTGTTCTAATTTAACTGACTTCGTATCTTTTACAGTTTTGGAGATCCCAATAGTGAGCTTTGAAATGTGGACCCACTGTATATCTTTTTTCGTAAGACTTCATTTTCCATCGAAAACGCAAAAAACTGAAAACTGCGAATACTAGAAAGAGGGTCTTCTGCTGTAAATGTATTTTAGTGGCGTATACATGATCCTGTAAGCAAATTCCAAATCATTATAAAAGACCTTCAAAACCAGGGGGGGGAGAGGTGCTCCTCCCCTTCCATCCTTTCTAGCGTCGTTATTTCTGGATAATTAACGTTGAGATATGGCATGTAGCTCTATCAAACCTTCATGTATTTCGCCTGAAAATTCGGTCAAGATGGACAGAGAAAGTTCAGAAATAGGAAATTTTGAAATATCTTGTGAATCTATCGACTCGAAACATTAACCACCATAAAGAGGTGTAATACAGCATTTTTTCGAAAAAGCACCTCTAGTACCTGAAAATCGCATTGTATAGGATAACAAAGACAAAAGGAACTTAGTGCCCATATTCGTGCGGTCGGGTGGTCGATAGGAGCATTGCTGGAACATATCTCTCGCTACCAAATATTTTGTACTTATAGTGAGGGCGGGTTGTACCAAGAGTTATCGTAGGTATAGCATGTGTGCAAGGAGGCAAAGTGGAGAATTTTGTTAAATTTCTAATATCTACTGTTTGTTTTTTTATAATGATAATATTAACCGTGTTCTAAAAGTATTTGTTTATCTCAGAAACTCTGTCATGTAAGACTATAATATTTCTACATATCTAAATAAAGAAAAGACAGAAAATGTATCATGCTGACAACCACTCCCCTAGTGGGAAAACACAATATCAAATCTTTACATTTATCATCTAGTTATTCAACTTTTATTGAGGGTTTTTTGCTCTATCATGGATATTAACGAATATGAAGTTTTGGCCTTGTTTAAACAAACACACTGCATTGTATACTTTTGATGTGTGTCTCTTTTTCATTATTTGTCTCGGCTTTTATGTTTGTACTAACTTTGCCATGTGGAATCTTTTGATTTTAATTGTAAAATCAGTTCAATTTCCACTAGAAATTTTATATAACAATATCCTAAATCCATTCTTTCAAGATCCTGATAGAGAGCCAAAAAAGATTTTGATGAAAGACACAAATTAAAAGTTTTTGGCCTAATCTGTTTTATCATCTGCTGTAAATACCAAAGTCAAAATTGATATAATTTCTTTGATCTTTCATAAATGTGAAATTCCAGAAGAATTTGTTCTACATCTTAGAATAGTTGGCCAAGTTGTTAGGTCTGGAACTTTTCTGAGATAGGCTGGAAAACCTGAGGGAGTCAAGGAATTGGATTCTTTGATATTTAACCTTAAGTTCCATTAACAGTTGAGTTGTATCATTAGTTTTTGACACCACTCTGACTCAAGAAACAGATCAACATTGAGCAATTGACATAACTTCCCAAACTGACTTGCAAGGTAGATCGACATAAAAATCAATTATTACAGATCTGGTGAAGATAATCTACCCAATTTACATGTTTGGTTGCAATTACTTTGTATTTAAATTGTTATTACCTATTGAATGGATATTAATATAATAGATAAAAAGAAACAAAATTAACATAACCTCACGGATTTGTAAACATTTGTGGAATTTGCTACTTTTCCATGTTAGATTTTTTTTTGTCACATGCTCTTGAAGGATAAAGCAAACGGTTAACAAGCAGTATCAATATCGAGCACTTTCAGAGCAAGTTAAGAGTGATGAATCGAAAACGTCAGACAAATTGTAAATATGTATATATACGGTGATAATAATAGAAAAGAATCGATGATCATATGATCTAATTTTTTGCGTTTTAAGTTTTCTACATGTGATGCATCATTGCCTGACATCTTTTATCAAACATCTGAAAACTAATGTCATTGTCAAATGTTGTTCTGATGTTCTCAGTAATTTTTGAGCATCCAGGCAATACTAGTTTTTGAATGGACACTCAAAATGTTGAATGCTTTTATGTGTAATTTAATGTTTTTTTTTATGCTAGAATGTTGTTTATGAACAATTTTTATACAAAATGTATAAGAAAGTTTATTAAATATTTTATTTATAATTAAAAGTTTATTAATTTGCTTATGTTATGTTTTGTTTTTCATTCACAGGTATCAGTGTTAGTGGAAACACAAACAGATTTACAAAATACTCGTCAGAAACTAGAGCAATCTTCACAAGAAGTAATAAGATTATTAGAAGAAAATTCATCTCTAAATTCAAATATCTTAGAATTACAAATGCAAATAGGTGAAAATAAAATTAGGGTAATAACAATGGAAAGTGCCAACGAATCTCTTGGTAATGAACTTAATGCTTTAAAAACAAAGTACAATCAACTAGAAGCAACATTACAAGAAAAAAGTGAAAATAGTTATATTCTTGAAAAAAGAATCAGTATTATTCAGAGTGAATATGAAAACCTGTTAGATAATTATAATAAAACTGATTTTAATCTTCAGAGTATAACTAAGAATTTTAATCAACTTGAAGCGGATATGGAACAGAGTTTACGGGAATTAGAGAAATTTGTTTTTGGAAAGAATAGTATTAGCCTGAAAGATAAAAATGTTGCCTTTGAAAGAGTATTTATGAAACTGGAGGAAAATTATTCATATCAATTAAATGAGAAAAAAGTGCTCGTTAATAAACTTAATGACTTTGAAGAATTAGTATTAAAGTTAAAAAACGATTTAGCTCATCTAAATGAAAAAGAAATAATCAATTTACAAGAACGAGAAACATTAACATATAACTTGAAATGTTCAGAACAGCAAATAGTAGTTTTACAAAAAACTATTGCTGATCATGTGGATAAAATACAAACTTTAAATTGTACAATAACCGAAATGACAAACACCATAACAGATCTTGAAATGTTAAAAGATGTTATTGAGCGAAAGGAAAATACTATTGTGGAATTACAAGCAGTTAGTAATTCTTTAGAAATAAGATTAACTAAATCAAATGAAGAATTGGCTCAAAGCAAAGCTGTGCAAGAAGATCTTCAGAAATCACTAGAAAATCTTCAACAAATTAAAAGCGATTTTGAAATTAAAATAATTGAAACTCAGAAAGAATTATCAGAACATAAAGAAAATGAAACGAAATTAAATAAAACAATAGTTGAATTACATGCTCTAACAAGAGTTTTTGAACAACAAATATTAGAAACAACCGAGGAACTAAAGAAATGCAAACAAAATGAAAAAACCTTACAACAGACTGTTGAGAATTTGGAAGGATTGAAGACTTCTTTAGAGTTTCAATTGTATGAAGCAAATAATAAAATAATTCAACAAAAAGCAAAAGAAAGCTTACTGGAAAAAAATATATTTGAAGAAGAAAAAAGATATCAAGAAAATATAAGCGAATTAAATTTGGAGATTCAAGGTTACATTACAAAGATTAATGATTTAGAAGTAGAATTACACAGTTGTAATTTAAATTATGCTGCAGCCGAGAAAGATTTACAAATAATCCTGAAATCAAAACAAGACCTAGAAGAAGAAATTGAAAGTTGTAAAAGTGCTTATAGTAAACGTGTTAATGTGCTTGATGCTACTTTAAACAAGTTAGAACAAAATTTGGAGAAAGTTGAAACAGAGAAAGATGATCTTCAAGAAAAGATTAACAAGAAAAATAGAGAGTATGAAGAATTAAATTTGCTTAGAGATCAAGACACGTCTAAATATATCGCATTAGAAGTTCAGCTTAGAGAAACTTTAGAAAAATTATCATTGAAAGAATCAGAGTGCTCAGATAAAGACAATCTGTTATCAAAAGCAAATCAAGACCTTTTGATTATGAAATTAAACGTAGAAGAAAAGTGTGAACGTTTGAGAACATTAGAAGTTGATATTGAAGAACATGAAATAAAAATGCAAGAATTAAATGAACAAATTATTCAAATGGAAATTAAGAACGAAGAGTTAGAGTAAGTAACATACTACAGTGGAACTCTCATAAGTCGAACTTCTGTAACTCGAAATTTATTGCATCCCCTTGCACTTCATATACTAATTGCATGTAATATCCCATAACTCGTATTTTCTATAACTCAAACTAATATTGCACCCCTTGGATTTTGAATTATGGAGGTTTCACTGTATATGAAAATATTCTGTTACATAATTTTAATTTTATTTTATCCTAGGAGTAAAACTATGGAACTTCAGGGTGAATGCTTGGTTCTCGAAAATCTCAAGACAGATTTAGAAACAAAATGTGCTGATTTGGAATCAAATGCTTTGAAGATTGTATCTGAACTATCTTCTAAAAATGATCAACTTAACAATGTGATTGGAAGCTACAAAAGATACCAGGAAGAAACTCTGAATGAAATTTTAAATTTGCAAAATGCCTTAACTAAGGCTAATTGCGATTTTCAAGAACTGACAGAATCAAAGAATACGTTAATTTCAGAGAACAAAAAACAAATAAATCATTTTCAAGATAAAGTTTCACAATTGAATAGTGTTATTGAATCTTTAAATAACAGGGAGATGCAGCATTTAGAAGAAATTCGTGCAACAAAAGATGAACTAAGTGATACAATCATGAAATATACAGAAGCCTTGCAAATACACCAAGAAAATAAAGCTGATAATGAAGTACAAATAAATAACTTAACAGAAGACTTACATGAACTTATAGAGAAATATAATAATCTCGATAAAGAACATATGGATACATTAAAGGAACTTAAGAGTACACAAGAACGTGCAGAAGTCTTTGAAAATCTTAAGATTGAATTAGAAGCTAAATTAATAGAACAAAATATGAGATATGAAACAGACTGTAATGACCATATTGCTAATTTAAATTTGCAGATGTCTGAGCTTGTGCAAAAAGAGTCTCACCTTAAGAATGAATTATTAGAAATAACTGAGAAACTGAAAATATCTGAAAAAAATAATGACAGCTTGAATGAAAGTTTTAAAAATGTATGTAGTGAATTGGTACAACTGAAAACAGATCGGTCTGAGTTACGATTAAAACTAAATGAATTTAGTAATTCTTATCAAGAACTTAAAAATATTCAAGATTCTTTAAAGCAAACTCATATTCAATTTGTTAATGAAAACTGCCAGAATTTAAGTGAACTTCAAACAGAACTGTCGCAACAAATTGCATGTTTAGTTGAAGAAAATATGCAGCTTAAAGATACACTTAGAGATCTTCAAGAGAATATGAGCGTTCTTCAAGCAGAAAAAGAAGTAATTAATGCAATACATTCTGAAAAACTACAACAAAAGGAAATGATGATAAGCTCCTTGCAAGAGGATAATAAAACTTGCAAAACACACGTCAGAAGTTTACAAAATGAAAGAAACAGCATTGAAGAACAAATTGTTTTGGAAAGAAGTAAACTTAATGATTGTAAAAGAGATTTCACTAAAAGTATAAAAGAAAATAATGTAAAGATTGAAGAATATGAGGTTAATATAATGAAACTTAAATGCGCTAATGATATTTTGGAAACAGGAAAGTCCATTCTGCAAGATGATATTAATGCAATAAAAAATAGAATTAATGAACTTGAAGAATCAAAGGTTACGGATACGAAGAAATTTAGTGAAGAGATAAAATTAAGGGATGAAGAAATTAAAGATTTAAAAATGAATATAAACGTATTACAAAACCAAATTTCAGAAAATGTTACCAAAAATAGTGAACTTATGTTGGAGTTGTGTACTGTTAACGAATCTTTGGAATCTATCACCAAGAAGCATAATACATTACAAGAGGTATGAATGATTTAATACGATATTTTAAAAACAACATAATTATGATGAAAAAAGATTTCTATTTTAAATTGGTTATAAAATTACTATATTATGTAACAAGTGTTAAAACAGCAGTTTTTTTTGCATGAATGCAAAAATTGTAGACCAAACTGCAGGTGATTGCATGAGTACAAAACTAGCTCTTTGGCACACGTTGCATGTTTTTTTCTATTGCAACTGTAATTTGAAGAAAGAACTAAAAAAAATAAAAATTAGGAATTACTAGGTATTTGATATTCTGGGGTATGTTCAGAATGAACCCGGACTTCATTAGATGTTATTATTTAACTTGGGACCTGCCCAATACACCTAGATATTAGTCAGTTCTAGCTCTACTCAAGCAGCCCTGTGCCTTCAACCATACAACAGGTTCTTAGTTGAGTAGTGACTAAAGTATTTTGGTTCATTGTGACGAATCTGAATAGTTTGAATCTTTAACAGGACAGTGCTTCGCACTGGTATAAGATATGTTTCACTTTCTGAGTATCTTCCCTGTATAATCTGCAATTCAGATCATTGTTGAACAGTTTCATGTTATGGAAATGATTTCTCACAGGTAGATGACTATTGTAGCTTTTAGCTGAAATCTGCTCATTGCCAAGGATACTCCCCAGTTCTTTTCATTAACGGTCCATCTATGAATAGCTTCCTGTGCCTGCTTCTGGGATAATCAGCCCAGATCTGACGTTTTGTCTGTAAACCAGATCAGTCCATCAGATGATATAGTTTGTTCCAGATTTTTCTGTCGATGGTTACTTGGAAATTTTTGTCCAGGTGTGTTACTGGTGTAGCGTAATCTGTTCTCATGTCAAAGACAAATTGAGCACTGGTCTGAGTCTGTGGTTCTCAGGTTACCTGCATTCTGGAGTTTGTGTGAGCATCTCTTTGCTTCTTGCATTACAAGATCTAGATTCAGCTCTCCATTGTAACTGAAAGAGTTGCTCTCATGGCTCCTGTTATTCCAAACAAGCCGATCTCTAAATCTTGGATGGTTTGAATTTGGTGTTTGTTTGCAGTTTGCCACCACACCATACTAGATCTGAATTCTTGGGTTTTTCCAAACATTTGTCTTACCACCACTAAGATGGTAGAGGCCTTTTTCACTAGTTTAGCAATGTGTTGGTTCAAGGTAAGTTTGAAATTCAAGATCACTCCCAAGACATTTAACCTTCTCTGTTATTATCTGTTCTTCACCATGTAAAGTTAAGAGGACCCAATCCTTCTAACTACCTTCCATTAGTGAAGGGTACTATTGCTGTTTTCTGAAGATTAATTGAGAGACCTGCAGTTGTTATCCATTGTGATTCAGGGTCATAACCTATTGCGCAAAAACCTTGTTTGTGGAGTTCCCACAGCAGTTTGTCAATAATTAGGTTCCACTTTGGACAGTAGGACTCCCCTGCAACTCTGGCTGTATATTTTTCTTCTTAGTAAGGTCGAGTGTATTATTCTGCCTTTGAGCATCTGTAACAGGTTTTTTTAAGTTCGCATTCCCTGCAGGTAGTGATAACTTAACTTTTCTAGTCAACCAACTACCTTATTCAAGGTTGTTTCTGTTGAGACATCTGCCCTGTATACGTATTGATTCTTGTGTAATGACGTTTTAATCAAAACACCACCTTTAATGTGTATATCTAGCTGTTTTTCTAGTAACTTGCGTTTCTGATGACTTTATTGCCAATTCAATCGCTAGATTCCTCCTCATAACCTGGAAGTTTGTATATTTAGGAATTAGTTCATTATATACCTCACTGATGAGACCACTTACCTTCACTTTGAAGGCCCATGGTTCCTGAATGAGGTCAACGGCCTTGTGTCATCACCTTGCAGAGCATCAAGGTTGCTGCTCTGCTATGATGTAAGTTTATCTGGACTACCCCTGTTTTCAGTCTTCTCAATTTTCAGTTCTGGTAGGACACTTTTCCCAATCTCCAAAAGGTCTTGGATCTTTCAATGATCTCCAAAGATTTTTAGTCAATAGAGAAGTCTAGGGTCTAACCCTTATCACCTTCTGCCTGCCCAATCTACTCTTGACAGTCTCAATGATTGTTGTTGCCTCTGGGATCTGCATCAGTATCTTTGGTCTCTCTCTCTAGAAAGTCCTTCAAGTTGACAAGATTCAAGCTCGATTCCTCCCGGAAAGCCTTCAACTTCAGGAGTGTCGACCCTAACTAGTCCTTTGTTTCTTCATTTGCACAGAGCACCCAAGGTATTCCTGCTGGAAATTTGGCACCTGTTGTGTAGTATCCATAAGAAGTTCCCTGCCTAACACCTTGAGATTGAAGGAATGTTGATTGATTCATCAGATTCTGTTTAACCAGTGCCACTGTATGAAGGATGCAATCACAAGTTGCATATTGGCAATACTCTGCAGTCTTGGGAGCTGCACGAGTAAGGTGCAAGGCCCTGCAGTCATCCCTACATTGAATCTGTAAATTCTTTATTCAGAAGAATCTCTGTATAAGATGAACAACTTCTTATTTTGCCTAATAACAAAAAGGAAATCAAAATACAAACACCATAAATTAGGTTATACTTTACCTAGTGTTTGTTCTCAACATACCCCTAGTAGTGCAACTAAGCAAATGTTTATATCAACAAAGCACTTTTCTTAGGACTGCATAAGAAAGTGACTTATTTTACACAATTAAGTAGGTGCGAAACTTGACACTTTTGCACATGTGTTGAAATGGCCGCTTGTTTTCATTTCCACACATGTGAGTTAAGTAAGTTGATAACAAATGTTTGTTATTTTTGTTAATTATGTTGTTTTACAGGGTGTCCCCAGATTGACTTAACAATAGGTGTGAAAAACAAAAAATTCTTGAGTTGAAATTTGAGCCTGTAGGGATCACCTCTGCTTGATTAAAAACTAACTTGCACCATATTTTTATTTTTGAAAAGTCAAGCAGGCTTTGATAGGTATCAAAAATTTATTGTTGGTGTAGGTAAAGTACTCTTTCCGTGAGACATATCGAGAAATTTTATAAGCAAAAGTTGTTCAGAATGAAAATTTATGCCCACATATCAAATTTGAAAACAATCGGCAAAATTAGATCTTTTTATATTCCAGGAAGTTTTTTAATCTATGTAACTCAACACATTTTTCAAAATGAACTGTAAATTTGTGGTTAACTTTATGAATCATTTCACAATCATGAATTTACAGTTTGTCTTGAAAATGTGTTAAGTCAGGTAGCCATGGTTTCCATAAAGTAAACCTTCCTGGAATTTAAAAAAATCGAATTGTTCCGATTGTTTTCAAATTTGGTACGTTGGTATAAGTCCTCATTCTGAACAACTTTTGCTTATAAAATTTCTCGATATGTCTTATGAAAAAACTACTTTGCCTACACCGAAAATTAGTTTTCGATACCTATTAAAGCCTGCTTGATTTTTCAGAAATGAAAATATGGCGCAAATTAGTTTCTAATTAAGCAGGGCTGATCCCCACAGGCTCAGATTTTAACTCGAAAATCTTTTGTTTTTTAAACCTATTGTTAAGTCGATCTGGGGACACCCTGTATATTTTACATTTTAATTTGTATAAGACTTTTTTGTGAATGTAAATTATAAATTGTTAAAAAAAAACTGACGTTCTTGTGGTCATAGGAAAAATAGTGTACAAAACTCATTGAAAGCAAAGTTGTTTCTCTTGATACAATTGTACTATTTCTAGTACAATGACATATGTAAAGGCACACTGTTACCACACTGTAATTTTTGATACATTGGAAGTTGTAATGATTTTTTATTTTAAAAGTGCAAATTAACTACATAAAGATTGATTTTGTAATCACAAACCCGATAAACTATAAACAGTAGAATTTTAATTTTGTTATTTTTTTCTTATTGAAACAAAAACTTTAAAAATACTTGCTAAATCTAGTATGTAATGTTACTGATACAAGAAGTATGAGCATAAATTCTCAAAACAACTATTACCGTATGTAATTCTAATTTTGCAAGGATAACTAATTTATCTGCTTGGCTGACCTAAAATATAAATTTTGACGAGCAAAGTTGGGCAAAAGTTACTTCAGTCTAGCCTGATCGTTATTTGCTAAATTTCTACCATCTACCACTCCAATAATTACCTAATTGAGTGTATACAGGGTGTATCCAAATTACTTGGGTCATATAGATTGGATTGATTTATGCTCAGCTGCTAAGATTCTAGCTAAGCAGGTTCCCTGAATGGACAAGCTAGATCTTATTGAGCATCTATACCTTTTCAAGCTCAAATTGGGACCAATCAATTTCAAACTGAGAACAATCAATTTCAAACTTGGCTAATAACATTCCAAGTTGAGACCAATCAACCTCAAATTGAGATCGGTCAACTTCAAATTGAGATTAATCAATTTGACATTGAGTTTAGATTAGTTTCAATTTGAAGTTAATTGATCTCAATTTGAAGTACATTGGTCTCAATTTGAAGTTGATTGATGCCAATCTGAGCTTGAAAAGATATAGATTTCAGGTTGAGTTTGTCAACACTGCCAAAGGTAATCTAACCTCAAATTTACTTCAATCTTTAATCAAAGCAAACACATGCAATCGGTGCACTATATTGTGACAGCTACAGTAGCAGTCATTCAAGGAATCATTCTCTGCTGAAACTTAGCAAGCACTGACAATGAGTGCATCTGAGATTCTCTATATGTGCTTACTTTTAAATATTTTTTTTGTTTCCTACTTTAATTAAAATTAATGCAATACTGTTTAATAGGTTGTTACAAAAGAACGGCAAGATTACAGTGAAAAGCTTTCTGAAATAGTAGTTGAATCAGAAAATAAGCAGAATCTCATAGATAGCCTCCAAACAGAAAATAAAACTGTATCACATGAAATCAACATAGCGAAGAAAGAGATAGAAGAATTAAAAGGAAAGTTGAAAACTCATCTATTAGAACGTCAGACTCTTGAATTAGAATTAAGAGCAGTAAACGAAAAAGTTTTTAGTCAAGAATCAGTCGTACGAAGATACGAAGCTACTATTTCTGAAGCAAATTCAAAATTATTAGGAAAGCTAGAAGAGATTTTGGTACTTGAAAAGGAAAAACGAGCACTCCAAGAGAAGCTAGAAGAATTTTCACTTGAATTAGATAAAGCAAAAAGAAGTAGAGAAGAGATACTTGAATCACAGGCTAAAATTATAAAAGAAACTGAAAATAATTTGATTCGTGCGCACGAGAATGCAATTGAAGTTAAGAACGATTTGTTACAACGAATTGAATTTGTGGAAAACGACAAAATAAATGAAAAACAATTAAGAGATGATCTTCAGAAATTGTTAGAAGGTGAAAAAATGGCAAAAGAGATTTTGGAGATACGTATATTGGAACTTATAAATGAGAAATCAAAGTTTGCTCAGTTATTTGCAGTTTTAAAACATAACGTGCAAAGTCTTACTTGCATTTTAAATGAGAAGCCTGTGGAAATAACTTCTGATGATGATGAAGTTAAAGAGCTGTGTACAAATGATATAGAATATTTAAATTCGAATATGGAAAGTATCAAAGAGAAGATATTAGAAATTGTGGAGCAGAACAGTATTTTCAATAAGAATATATCGGCTCTTGAAAATGAGAAAGCAGATATAACTAAAAAAATTGAGCAAATAACTAATGATAAAATAATGTTGACAGAAGAGAAAGAGCAATTAGCAAAAGACTACAATATATTATACAATGAAAAGATTGAAAGAGAACGAGATCTTAGCAATTTCAAGGATGCTCAATTAGCACATGAAATCTTACAAGCCAAGTATGATCAACTGTTAAATTGTAATACAAAAAGTGAAAACTTAAATTTGGAAAATTCAGAATTAAAAGAAAAAATAGTACAATTAGAAAAGAAAATAACTGACGCTTACAATATTTATAAAAAATATTCTGGTTATTCTACAACTTATAAGACTGCTATAGAAAAATTAATTACTGAACGTAACATACTTGAAAGTTCTTTAAATAACCTCAAACAAAATCTTTTTTCTATTAGCACAAAAATGTCTCAAATTCCAGATGAACGTGAACGTGCAAAATTATCAGAACAAGTAGAATCGTTTGAAGTTATTATAGAAGACATAAGCAAACAATTCATAAAAATTTCCAAAAAAATACATGATATTATTTACATGATTATTCAAGTTCCTGTAGATATTTATGATATTGTTAGTTCGGAAAAGTTGACTGGATTAGAAGACATTTTTGATAAAATTGATTTCGATGAAGAACTGGAAAAAGTTGTTGATTGTAGAAGTCGTGCTGCAGATTTACTTGAACAGATGATCGCTTTTGGAAGTTCTCTTGGTGTGGTAAGTTTATTATATGATGCTTTCTTCTTTCTATTAATATCTATAATTTTTTTATTAGAAAAATATGAAAATACAGAAAGAAAATGTCCTAAGATCTTCAAATAATACTAACACTGACATGAAAGTAAAAGATGATGAACTTAAAAAGAAAAATATAATTCTACGACAAAGACTTACATTAGCTGAGAATGCCAAGAGCAATCTAGAAAAAAAAATTAAACAACTGCGACAAGAAAATAAAATACTTAATTCAAAATCTGATGTAGTTGTTGATAATGATATTAGTTACAAAACTCTACTTCGACAACATGTACAAGCCAAGGAAGAATATGAAAAGACACTAAATAATCAAAAGGAACAATATAATAAGTTACTTCAAGAGTATGAAAACTACAAAGATAAAAACAAGTTTATTCCTGATCAGATTAAATATGAAAGGGAATTGAAGACGGAACAAAATGTTAAAATAGAAACAGAAATAGTCAAATTAAAAGAAGCTTATGGTAATGTAATGAGTGACAATTCAAAATTGGAACTAGAAAATTCCACAATGCGTAAACTACTCGACAATAGAACTTCCCAACTAAGTGAACTAAAAGTTGTAAAAGAAGCTTATGAAAAACTTTTAGAAGAAAACAACAAGCTTAGAATGGAGCTGGATACTGTTAAGTATAAGAGAAATAGGGATCGTGAAGCTCTTTTTGAAGCACTCAAAAAAGATAGGAATGAAAACAAGAAAATACAAGAAGTTCGAAATGAATACGAAGCAAAATTGGAAAAGATGAAGGATAAAATGGTAAATTTTTTAGTTTACATACATGATTCTAAGTTATTGACTTTTTTTATGCAGGTTCAACTTTATAGAGAAGAAATCGATAGAGAAGTACAAAAACATCAAAAGGATCAAACTGAAAAGGTAATTAATTCTACCTAGTTAGAATTTATTTCTGTATGTATTTCTAATGGTACTTTTAATAGGTCATGCTGCTGAAAACTATTGACCAACTAAAACAAGATTTAAAAGATGTGAAGTTGGACTATGAAAAGAGCGTAGAATGTCGCACATGCGAATTTTGCAATTCAAAAAGCTCTTTTATTCTACCCAGTACAAGTCATTCGTTCCAAATACAAGAAAACTCTTCTCTTAGAGTAGTAGGTGATTCAAGTAATGACAGGAATTCAATTAGTAGTCGTAAGAAACCATTAGATGAACGTAAATGTGTTACCTTACCAAGATCAGGTATGAGTGTGATCGAAGAAGCTGCTGTTTTGAAACACAATACATTAAGTGCTGTACCACCAGGAATAAGTAATTTATTATTTTTTTAATAGAATAATTAGCAAGTTATATCAACTATCTTATCTTGTTTTGTAGATCAGAATTTAGAGATGGAAGATGAAGATGATGAGCTCTTTAATAATAAGTATCTTACTGACTTAAAAGAAGGTCGTTGTGTAGTTCCTAATGGTCGAGAATCAAATGCTAGTAGAATCTCTGAATTAAAATGGAGAAATTCTTTGTGTCCACCACATTTAAAATCCTCATATCCTGCAGAAACCCAATTTAATAGTCCCAGACAATTTAGAGATGATGATCTTAAGGTAAGTTAATTAAGTGATTCATTTGTTTATTAATATAGTGTTAGGTTGTAACTATTGAAAACGAAGCGTATATGCTTTGAAATGTTTAGATAAAATAATAAATTGATATCCTTTTTGTTGTTTTAATTAATGGCCGAACATACTAAGAAACTTTCAATAAAAATTGATTATATTGATTTTATTGTGTGTATTTTTACAGTCAGGAAACATAGATTTTAATGACAGCATGAGCACAAGACTAATACCAGGAGAAAAACCTCGTAAAAAAGACATAGGAACAACATCTTATAAAAAGCCAGGACCACCAACTCCTAGTAAGAATGGAGGTCGTGTATCCCTTCAAGGTAACGAGCCTCATCCCAGAGACGTGTTACGAGAGCAAAATGAATTGAAAACACCAAAGCGAGCAACACCCAGCCGTTTGAAAGCATTATTTATGGGTCGCAACTCTAGCGTAAGAGACAATAGTGAGGTAGGCGATTGTAGTCTCACCATTGATCCTAATGATGCATCTTCTCTTCTGCAACTTGTTTTTGACTCTTTCAATGCTTGCAAAGATTGTTGTGGTTATTGTACGGTATGCGATACACTTGTGTTGCAAAAATGTAATACAAGTTGCATAATTAAGCGAAGTATTCAAAAACATGCTGCTATGGGCCTTGCTCTTTGCATATTTACTGTGGGTATTTATTTTAATGAATTACTGTGGAGTTGGTTAGTATATTCGTTTTTTATGGTTGACTGAGGGTACTTCTGGTGGTTATATATTGACTTATATTTGTAAATATATTATACCTATTAAATAAACTTTCATGTTTTACTAACGATTTTAATTTTCTATTTTTGTTTGAATTAATATACCTTATGCATTGTTTAGCTTGTACATAAATGCATCAAAGTAATATTTACAAAGCTTCTTTTCTTATAAATTGCTGTATTCAAATAAACAATTTATGTTTTCAAAATGTGAACTTCTTGAATTTTTACTAAGCACTACTTTCTTAAAATTTACTTAATTAACCAATAATTTCGTTGAACCTATGTATCAGTTACAGTTGAAGTGGTCATTGTTAAAAGGGGGTATGTGCAAAATTTCAAATTGCTGTAAAACATTTGTAAATTCTTTTCTTTTTTTAACAGAGAGCGGTAAAATCAATTTGTAGAAAAGTCAGGAGAAAAGTGTTATCACTAAAGTCATGAAAAATTTCCTTTTCTTTTTGTTAGGTAGTTTTTTTAACTTTACCAACAATTTGATTTTTGTTACATATTCCCTTTTAACAATGACCGCTTCAATTAGATAATAAAGAAATGGATTTTGAGGATTAATTGCCATTTTGATCTTCAACTAAACAAAACATCAAAGTGATGATTAACCTTTGAAATTAATTTTTTTTCTTTTTCAAGTTTGGGAGTACGAATTTAATGCAACAAAGTTGAACCAAGTACAAGTGTCTCAATCAAATACTGCTTGGCTTAGGCCCACTTGTCACGATGGAAAATTTTTTACATTTTTTAATACAAAAATTTGCATACAAAAAATGCAATTTTGTACAAGTTTTATTACATTGGCTGTTTGCACAGTAGCTAAATTTTGTACAAATTTTCTTACGCATGAGCATACGCACTATTATTATTATTATTATGAGTAATATTTTGTGTACTAAGGTTGGCTCAAGGTGTGGGTTGGCTATCTCAAATGTCAAAGCCAATTTGTTTCTGTTTAGGAAAATCTTGAGGTTAAGTAGGACTCGACTAACCTATAAAACAAGTGTGTGTATTTAAACACACAATAATTCACGAAATCACGTGCAACTGGTGTAGAAATCTTCAAGACCCTGCGAGGGTGTGAGGTTAGCTACACAGATTAGCTGGTTATGAAGAATGAAGGTTAAGTTCATCTAATGCGCGCCCACTATTCCACAAATAGCTCTTCTGCGCCGATCCAGGCGCAGATCTTGCACAAAAAATAGAACAAGTTCTAAAATTTTCTGTACAATATATTGTGCAGTTTTTTGAAAGGTTTTTTCTGCTTGCAACGATGCAATTTTGCGTCCTTGAAAAACTGTACAAAATTTTGTATCGTGACAAACAGGCCTTAGGCAAACTTTCATGAAATGCATGAAATTCATAACATTAAAATAAAGAATTAAGAGCTGTTTGACACGGTAATATATTTTTCAAATAAAAAATGTATTCAAATTTATTGTAAATTTTGCCACAAGGAACTTGCTAGAAAAATAATATCAAAATTAACGTGAAAAATGTATCCTGCATGACATGGTTATAGATTTAATTTCAAAAACGAGTCAGTTTTTGTTGGTGCACCAAAATGACGTTTAATGTTTGAATTTTGAGGCTACAGTGTGGTTAGCAGTTCTAACCTAAAAATCTTGTAAGTTGTTATTCCGGTTATTCGAACTCCTGAAATCTTAAAAATGAATATAAACAAGCACGCAAACCACTAACCATCCACTAACAACGAGTAAAGATAAACGGTGAATACGTGTGAGGCAAAGTAAAGGTTAGGTTAGCGTCTTTAGCGTGGTTTGCAGAAATTCGCATTCTGCGCAGATATTGACGCATTCTTAACAAATAAATAGAAAGATTTCTAAATATTCTCAATTTTTGTTTCAAAATTTAAATCAATTTTTACAAATCTGTATGATACGCTTTGTTGCACAAAAAATATTACCGTGTCAAACGACTTTAAAGAAGGATTCACCAAGTGTTAATTCAAATGAAAAAAAAGTTGTTGATTATGAAAACTTTGTAATGACTGGACTTTCAATTTAAGATCTTCGCCTTGCTGAAAACTGGCTTTCTCAGTTTACTGGATTTAAAAGTGTAAGCATTTTATTCTTCAAACGAAAAACTGTATGCTGAATCACAATAATTTCATATGGGAACTATCGAATATAAGAAATGTGAAACACTGGCAACTAACTCACTCTTTTTTTTCTGGTGGAAGCAAAATCCAGGCGTTTGCAAAACATTGCTACGTAACCTTGCATATACAGGGTGTCCCTAAATTGCATTAAAAGCTTCAGGTAGCCGCCTTCCTTGATCAATTGTGATGACAAAACTTCAAACGCGAACTCTCTAATGCAGTTAGTTTCTTCACACGAGCCAAAAAAAGAAACATAAGCTTGGCAACGCTGCTTAGTGGCTGAAAGCTGCTTAACCTTTACAGCTAAAGGTGGCGACGAATCAAACATCTGATCGCAATAAAAAAAATAAATCAGGCTAGCTATTGAAATAATTTAAATCTAAAGCAATCTAAAGTAAACTCATGTAAAAAATCACATTTACAAAAAAACACATTTTTAAAAATTAATTATTTATTTGTAGTTGAAATGAAAACAAGCGGCCGTTTCAACACATGTGCAAAGTTTATTCATTCATTATTCACTTCTTCCTCGTTGGCTTTCTTCTCGGCACTTGTTTGCTTACTGTAAAATACAATAAATGTTAAGTTACGTACGTTTACGGCGATAAAACCAATAACTACACAATTTTTCTTTATTATCCTAGGCGTCGGTATAAGCATAACAAATTAAAAACCGACTTCAAAATTTCACGATCACATATCACAAAAATTATAAATATAAATGATAAGAAAAAACTTACCTTTCGTATTATTAAACCATGTAATAAACATCAACAAAAACAACATAGGGCCTGAGATACTGTCACGTGTGTGCGGTTTGCATGTGCCAGTATATGGGCACGAGTTTCAAAAGAAAAGATGTTGCTCGACTCAGGTTTTATCAGATTTATATGTTAGTTTAATAACTTCACTTGATGTTAAACTATACTTGGCAAATAAATGAGAAGTCCCACATGACATAACATTAAATCGATTTCTTAATTTTACATGAAACATTAACAAACCTCAATAATTCAATATTTGTCTTTAAGCTCACAGAAATCTAATAAGGTAAAGGAAAAGATAAGGTGATCTTAAAGAGTAATATCAAAGAATATTTACCTTATAAATATTCTTTGGTAATATTATATTTTATACATATTTTGTCTAAACAGAGCTCTTAATTCGCAGTGGTTTCTAAGAATTTCTTTATGGATGTTGATGGATATCTACTAGATGTACATTAGATATGGGAAGTAGTTTTCAGGAATCAGTGTTTATATTTATTCCAAACTATGTTTTTTTACTAGAGATGATAATTAAACAAGATAAATTTACGAACATCCTCATATCATTATTTATTTTTCATTTCAACATCCACGAAGTATATCCATTAGATATACAGGTAACATTCTTCATGGATTGGATATATTATGGACATTATGGATATCTATTAGACATACATTAAACATTTTGTGCTGTGTGGGTACTTGTTATTCTTATTTTACTTCTTAAGCTTCTGCATTCTTCTCATACTGCACCATGTTTGATCTATATAATATGTCCAATACTTCTTAAAATTAAATTTTTTTTTATTTCCCTCCAATGCTTGCAGTATTGCATTAATCAAACATTTCATTTCAGAATCAGCCTGGAACACCAAGAAGTAAGCGCCTAAGTATATTTCGAAAACCAAAATAGCAATTGTAAATATAAAGAAAGCTTTAATTTTAAAAATTCTGTTAATTAATGTGTGTCAATTAATTCATTTTAATATTTGTGTAATTTGTGTTTTAATATTTAACAATGTTATTCAATAAATTATGTAAATTAAAATTTGGATTACTAAAGTTATATATGTTTTTGTTGTGCACTAATAATTTTAGTTTTCACTGTATTTATAATAAAAACCACTGCTTCTAACATCTGCTAGATTTTGTAATGTTTTTATAATTCTTCTTATAGTTAACTTAGAATTTAATTAATTAATTCTTTTTTCTAAATCTACTAAATAACAATAAATTTTTCTCTTTTTTTTCATTACAAAAATCAATTTTTACAACTTGATTCAGGATGTAAACATTTTACTTTCACTCCTAGCCATAATAGTTATTTACGCACAACTGTATTGTAAATGCTCATTTACATTTAGTTATCATGGCTGAAAGTCCAACTTTACTCTCGACAGGCTGGCAAAAAACCTGGTGGGCTGTAAAACTGACAAAACGCTTGTTAATGATAATAAATGATTTTTATTTAGAGAGCTGAAACAAAAAGTTTATGCTGCTACAAGTCACCTAATAATCTTCTAGTAACAAGACTTTTATGCGTATTCTTAAAAATCAATTATAAGAGTTCCAGGCTCAATTGTGCATAAAACTTTGTATGTACCTCAGGCTGAAAGACAGTTTACACACTCTCAGGTGAAGCTAGTGTAGTATTAACGAATTCTTTACAGCAATTTTGAACATTTGATACAATTGTTAATACCATTGTTTAGTTTCTTTTTATTTTTTTTTATTTTGATGTAATTTTGATGATAGGTATCTTAAAACAGGAGTTATCCTGACCTCCTATGAAAACAAAAGTAACAGTTGTTGATATATTCAGGTATGTCAGTGATTAAATAACAACTGCAACAGCAACTGTCCAATAATTTGTACGAAAGTCTAATTCAGTGTAAGTTTGTTACAAAGTCAATTATGTTCATGCGGGAACAGAAAGCAATTTTGTTATAAATTTATTACAGAAACGGCAGGAGGTTGGATAATGGAAAATGGCAATATTCAGTTGAAAATTGAAAGATGAATTTAAACAAAGGCTTTCCAATGTGGCTTTTACTAACTATCAGTTTTCTGTACAGCTTAGACAATTAATTGAATGTTTTTGTGAAACTAGATCTGTTAACAAAAGGTCAAGAGGCAGAAGACCAAAAGTTAGAACAGAAAGTGTTATAGAAAATGTCAGAAATGCAATTGAAGAATAGCTCACTTTTCCTGTTTGACATTGCGCACCATTTTACGAAATTTTGTTACCCGATTATCAAAAGAGTGTCAGTATCAGAGGGTTATGAATTGGTTAAAATAACTTGGCATTAATCCTTTTAAGAGTCTAAAGATAAAAACTAAGGTGGCTGTTCGTAGTTGCAGTCTTACATTCTGTCAATTCAGTGCACTCAACGTTTCTATTAAGTTCTATTACATTTTAAAATTAATCTTAAATTGGAAGTGTTACATTATGAGTAACTAAGTTACTTTGGAGTTAAAAAGTTACTTGTTAAAGTAACTTAGTTACAAGTTCCTTCATTTAAAAAAAAAGTGAAAAGTTCTAGAAAACAAAAAAGAGCTTTGTTATAGTAACTTACTTTGAAGTTACTTGACAGCCCTGTTCAGGAAGAAAGTACAAATATTTAGCAGGTAAGTTCCTTTACAAAAACTTTTTTATTTCTTATCTACGAGGGTGGTCTGAAAAGATACAAGACATTTTTTCTGAAATTTTTTTTTTATTTTTCAACATAGTCTCCTTGTAACTCTACACACTTCTCCCAGCGATGCTCCCCTCTCTGTAACCCGTCCAAATAGTACTCGGCATTTTTCTCTGCAAAATAATTGTTCACGAAGGTGATTGCCTCTTCATTTGACGAAAATCTTTGTCCTCCGAGCGCAATTTTTAGATGAGGGAACAAAAAGAAGTCGCTTGGGGCTAGATCTGGTGAGTAAGGCGGATGGTCAAGCAGTTCAAACCGTAATTCGTGGATTTTCGCCATGGCAACCGCTGAGGTGTGAGACGGCGCGTTGTCTTGGTGAAAGAGGATTTCCTTTTTCTGCAAATGTGGTCGTTTTTTCGCAAGTTCTGCCTTCAGCTTGTCAAGTAATGATGCATAGTATGCTCCTGTAATGGTTTTTCCTTTTTGAAGATAATCGATTAAAATAACTCCATGACTATCCCAAAAAACAGTCGCCATCACTTTCCCAGCCGAAAAAACAGTTTTTGCTTTTTTTTGGAGCCGGTTCCCCCTTTGCAGTCCACTGTTTGGACTGTATTTTTGTTTCGGGCGTATAATGGTGTATCCAAGTTTCATCTACAGTAATTAATCGGCGCCAAAACTCGGATTTATTTCGCCTAAACTGCGCCAAAAGGGCGTTGGAAATATTCATTCGAACACGTTTTTGGTCTAACGTGAGCAAACGCGGCACCCAACGCGCGGACAGCATTCTCATGCCTAAATGTTGATTTAATATGTGACAAACACGTTCTTTTGACATGTTCATAACCTCTGCTATCTCTCTCACTTTAATTCGGCGGTCGTCTAGCACCATTTGGTGAACTTTAGCGATATTTTCGTCGGTAGTTGCAGTTTTTGGACGTCCCGAAGGTTCATCGTCTCCCAAGCTCTTACGGCCACGTTTAAATTCAGCAGCCCAAAATTTCACTGTGGTAAATGATGGTGCAGAGTCCCCATACACAGAATCCAACTCATCTTTTATTTGCGAAGGCGTATTGCCTTTCAAAAACAAATATTTAATGACAGCTCGATACTTGATTTTGTCCATTTTCACAAAAAAACTCACATCAACTCACTCAAACGACTGTTACATAAAAACTGCGCGTCCAAAATGGCTGAAACTTTGGTAAGTAACTGCCAACAGATGAAAAACGAAATTCAGTAGCTTTTATTTACGAGTGCTGCCATCTTCACGTTGAGGTCGGAAACTTTTCAGACCACCCTCGTATAAGCTTAAATCCCAAAAACCGTTCTTTTATTGATATATTGTACTGAAATTTGATTTATATTGTTTTTCCAATACCTCTGGCGATAACTCATAATTAGAGAACCTAGGGTGTCAAAGCCCCGTGTAAAACCCTGTGGCGCCTCTTAATTGTAATACCTACTTTGTACCACTTTCTTGTAACTCGTGGTTCTAGTGGAGAAAGTTCAACAATGTAATTGACAAAGATGGTTACCCATTGTCTGGTATTGGCGACATCTACTCTTTCCGAGTCGAAATGGTTTCTCATGCTTGATTTGAGGAGCGATTATTTGCAGGTAGAAATTGATAAAGAGAAAATTGCATTTTTTGATTGACAATAGATTTTTGTGCCCTTTATCTCTGCAAAGCTCTAGCTAGTCTAGCTAGATTTGAAAGACTAATAGAGTATTTGGACGTCGCGTTGTGATAATGACTGGAGACACATACGAAGAACATCTCAAAATTTTGAAAGAAGTGTTTGAATGATTCATAGTGCTTATTAAAATTGAGAGAGGTTTCACGTGTTTCACTATCAAGGTTATATGATGTCTAACAAGTATTTTGACGAACCCCGGGAAGTTATCGACAAAGAAAGAATGGTCTTTTTCTAAAGAGACAAACAGGAAATACAAAGTTGGGCAAGTCTTTATAGAAAATTCGTGTTGCGCTTTCCCAATATCACCAAATCACTCCATACAGGGTGTTCAGCGAAGAATGGGACAATGCAATACCTGTTTTAGTAATGATTGAAGATTTTAAACTTGTGAAAATGACTTTTTAAATTCACTCAGCGGGTAGGGGTACACATTTACTGGTACAAAAACTTTTAATTTTCACTCATGCCCGCTAGGTAGCAGTAACCTACTTAAGATCTTTACGTTAAATAAAAGCTTTTTCTATCCTCTTCTCTACCATATCAGCGAACCTCAACCGCTACGGTGTTTAACATCTTTCATATCCTTGCAGCAAAGTTCGTTAGCGTCAGTGAATCTCGTCACGATTCTCCTCAAGAAACCACGTTAGCGAACCTCATCAGTCACTCTCACAAGTTGTCCAGCAACCTGGGAAAGTTAGGGAATTTAGGAATTTATAAAGATATCAGGGAAAATTCGGAGAATAAATCTTTAAAATCTTAGAAAAATTAGGGATGTTACATGTGTGGCTTGAAAGATTTCTTCCCTACGTGCTGGTCATTTATAATGGGTTATCTAAATGTGCTCTATAATGCCATAAGATTGAAACTATAGAATACATGACGCATACTTTATTTAAAATCTTTACTGTTGTGTAGATATACTTACTGTCGCGAATTAAATGGTTATCGTCTGAGATTTAAAAACAAAATAACCTGGAAAAGTCGGGGAATTTCATTATCAATTCTTGCTGGCTACTCTGCTTTTGTCGGCGAAACTCGTAAGTAAACTTCTTAGACAAATCTCATCAGCGCACCTCGTCAGTGCACCTCTTCATCGCATGCAGTTAAGTCATTATGAAGAAGGACCCCCCCCCCAGAGAATTGTAGCCACTATCTTTGAATAGAAAATAAGCAACCATGGCTCTTGGGATGGCAAAAACGGCGATAAGAGTTTAGAGAGAAATAGACGGAACAATCGGTGTGACATGAACAAGAAGAGAGTTCTTAGTTTCGCTCAATAGTTGAATGGAAGAATGTGAACAAATACCAGACTGCAGAAGATATTGGACTCTTTTAATAGTAGATGAAAGCATACTGAAGTGAGTTTTCGAGAATGTTGATGGCACGCACGTTCATTACTAAACGATTGCTGTTACCAAAACGGTGATTCTGAGAGTTATTTCCTAAAATCAAAGAGATTAGGACAAACACATTAACCCGGTTTAACGAACATCTGTGCATGAATTAACAAACTTCATACTGCTCGATTGGTGTTTGAAAAAGAGTTAAGGCTTCCATGCGATCTAACTTAAGGAAGTCCACTTGACGATGAAAATTTGGTGTATCATACGTAGGATACATGCATAACTTATGGTAAAATAAGCACTTAATGCATTAACTGACGCGAAAACATTTTTGTGGGAGCTAGGGATCAATGAAGATTACCTCGACGTAAGAGTACTAAACAGAGAACTTAACAGTCACTTGGTACAGCTTTATAACTCTCAAAAAGTCGTTCACATCAATCCAGTGGCATCTTGCAGCGACAATTATGCAAATGGCAAGTAACAGAAGGAGATTTCGCTACTGGGCTGCAGTCGAAAAAACTACATGATCTCACTGTGTATCTCTCACTATCTGTCCGATCTAAGAACGTTTTGGGGAACAGTGTTGTACACAGATAATATACTATAAATTATCTAGATAAAGATAATAGACAATATGTAAAAAAAAATATTATTTAGATAATAGATAGACACCTAGCCGAGCACGAGGGTCCTCTCTCGGAGTCTCGCTCCAACATAACAGGATGGCAGAGGAATTCTACACCAACATGACAGAAGGAATCCTCCTCAGAGTTGAAAGTAAAATTACTTTAGAGAAACTACTTGTTATCTAGCTAATAAGAAAACAGATAAACCAATTAAATATCTGAGATGAGATAAAAGATAACAAAGAGTTCTATCATCTAGACCAGAGGTTCCCAAACTTATTTAGCTTATCGCCCCCTTTTCAAAAACTAAAATTCTCAGTGCTCTCTTCTTCCGAACCTGGAAATTTAACTCTTTTTACCCTTTCTAAGCAAACAATTGTAACGACAAATTTTATGTGTTTATATTTCTACCTACGTCCTACCTATTACTTAGTAAAGCATGTGTGATAGCCGGTTTGTATTCTATTTGAAAACCACAGGCGTCTTAAGATGCGTGTCGAGTTTGTAAAGATGCCTATCGAGGCTGCTTCGGAATACTTTTCCTCGGAACAGAACACGACAAGCTCACAAACCAATACGAGCCGTCAGTCTTAGTTGTGATTGCAAAACAAACATGTCATCACATGTAAGCTTGTAAGGCAACGAAATCGCGAACATTTCGTCTATACAGCGTGAGCCTGCTCAACTGAGGCGTTTTTTGAACTTTCCTAAAAACCGACAGCGCTCGGTTCGCGTCATCGCAACTCAGGGTGAGGTAACCTCGCAAAGTCAATCCACACTTTTATCAACGCAGCTGAAATGAGAAGGATTACTCGCCAATGCGCAGACGCGTAACATAACTACTCAGTTTGCACATGCCTTGCAAACCAAGTCTTATAGTATTTAGCTCATAAATACAAGTTTAAGTTTTATGCCGTAACATATATTTGTGATACGAGTCTGGGTGTTATGCAAACCTATAAATCATAGTATTGACCGTTCCCGCATAGTAGCATTTGCATCACACACAAAAAGTTAAGATAACAAAGAATAATATCAAAATAAAAATTACGAATATTAATAACTTGTATTTTGTATGTTTATTGGAAAATAATAATCACAGAGACTTCAACAAATGAAACATGTAGGTATAGGTATGAATAAACTTTCAAAATTTTCTTCTCTATATGCCTCCACCGCCCCCTTATTGCTCCCATCAATTGCACCAGAGGCTAGCGCCTCCGGGGAGGTTTGTGAAACACTGATCTACATAACAATAAAAAATGACATTATGTATCTAGATAATGCACAACACTGTTGGGGACTAGCAGTTTAGTTCCGAAGACGATATGGAAGAAGGAATAAATTTGAAAAACAAAATTTAGATAGTAGTAAAGGTCCTTAAGTTGGAAGATGGAAGAAGACCTTTCAGCTTTCATTTAGTAACGAAAGAGTTTTCATTTTGGTTATTAAAACATTTTCCTTTTATTGCATCCTTTAAATGTAAAATATAAAAGGCCTACCTTGTGGGGACTTTTTTCTTTAAGGGGCACTCCTCATTGCAGAACTTGCGTGGATCTATTCATATTGATATTCTATGATAAGTCGACCTTGATTCTGTATACATCCGGTATAACAATAAAAGTTGCCTGTATTAAAACTGACAAGATAGCATCTTTTTATTATTGTCAAATACAGGGTGTATCATGACGTACTGTTCAAATTTCAGGAGGTAATTGCTGAGCATATTTTAAGAAAAAAGTTCCTATTAACATCTAACCAATTTCTCGTCGTTTTGGAACGTTTTTAACAAATTTTGTCCATTATAAAATATTGATATCTTTGACCGTTTTCGAGATAAATCAATAGATACTAGAATATAATTCCATGAGAAATACTCCTGGAATATTTAAAGTGTAAAGAGTCCGATCAGAAGAAGCTGAAGCTATATTATGGCTTGCGGTGATCATTTTGCCCAATTCTTGTAATAAATTACATTATTTTTGTAGTTTTAACTATATCAGTGAGGAAGGAAAATCTTGAAATTTGTACAGTACATCATGGTACACCCTGTATTTGTATATGAATGTATGATATTCATTCTTCAAGGTATTCTTATATGGTAATTTGTAAGGTAAATACATTCATCTTATGGATGTTTTGGCTATAACCCCTTTTTAAACAGAAAGGCCTTACTGCATTTTGGAAATTAAAATAGTATAAGCATATATTTCTCGGAAATTTTTGATTAGCCGGTAGATAGTCTGAGATACGCCGAAAGGCGGATAGGCCCAACGATTAAGTAAAGTAAAGTGTCTGCGATAGTGCTGATTGGTTAGCTTACATTCTTTTATCTTGTCCCTCGTTTACTGACCACTCGCACCATTCGTTATTCAAAGAACTCTATCGAATTGGTTCGTGCGTTCCTATGTAGCATTTTGTAATGAGCCACTGTCTGTAACTGTCAGAATCATTCTTTGTCGTCTTTGAATCAGTTAGTGAAGTTTTTATTTTTAGGTTTGTTATTGTGCAGTGTAGTCCATTATCCCGGTGAACTGTAAGCATCTGTGAGCATTATATTCGTTTTTATAAAGTAGAATAACTGCAATTTTATTAGAAATTTTGTTATAGTATTATTTATGTTTAGATCAATAGCGAAAATATTTATTGTTTATGTATATACTATACAGTGTGTTCGAGATTTGAGGTTCATATTGAAATTTTGAAAACAATAAGATATTACTTTTTAAGAGTTAATTAAATTAGCAAGAGTTGCGGATTTTGTAGATCATTTAATTCCAAGATAATTTGTATATTCCTAAATATACAAAAAATAGAAATTTTCGAACTTATATAAATTCAACAAATATCTGTGTAAAACAGGTACTTAAAAATATTCACTTCACTAGCATTACCTTACTATAAGCATCTATAAGTTCTTCTGACTCACAACGTAAAGTTACAATACACCGCAACGCCCTAAACCTATCGATACCCTACTGGAAATTTCCCGACATTCTTCAGAGTTCTACTTCAATTACTTCCCACAGAGTATCTAGTCATAAATTTTGCTATTTACAAAAATATCCTTTTGTATTAAATCTTATAATTTCCATTCTTGAAGCTAAAGCAACTTAAAAGTTGTTAGTAATTACATTAATATTTTGCTTTAATTTACCAGAAAAGTTATCATTAAGTATATTTAAATCATGATTATACCTCAATAAGACAGTATAACATTATTAAAAATATTACCTGTAATGTAAATAAACCTTGGAAATAAACTAATCTCTAACAAAGAACTTTGATAATCATAATAATAAAAAATAACAAGAAAAAATAATCTAAGATAGTCATGGTTTAATTTGGGGACCCCCAACAAAGGTTAAACCTTTTATTTCATTCTGGGAATTTTTTGTTTGTTATTACCTACCCTTTGCAAGTGTCAAGATTTCAAAGTAAACTACCTACCTAGAATCCCAAAGATAAGAGTTCACAACAATATCAGAGAGAATGTGAAGGACGCTCAACAAGGCAAAAACCATAAATTGCTGCATTGAAAAAGTAAAAGCGTAACTTCTAAAATTGAGAAAACGTACATCAGCATGATCGTTTTTTTTTTACTTTTATGCATAATCTGTATAGGTTCTATACCATTGGTGGAAATGGAGTTTAAGCAAATTAAATACTAAAAAATATGTTACACAGCTGAATTAAAGGTTAATTTTAATCTTTTTACAATTTACGTCCGATTTAGCAAACAGAAAGTTGCTCTTCCATTTTTCTCGGAATTATATTGCTTTCGAGTACAAATAATTTTTTAAAACTGTATTTTAATACCAGAAGGTAATTTAAACGCTTTCGATTTTAAAACGATTGGTTTAAATCTACCATTCATCAACGAACGGTAGAATTTTAATTTTTTGTATTCAAAAATAAAGATGCACAAACCATTAAAAATTACAGACTCATAACCGTTGACATTTATTTGGAAAATCTCGAATATTATGTGATATTGTTTTCGTGATCGATTACAATGTTTTCGGAATCATTAATCAAAACCAGCATTAGTTTTTCTTCTGGTAAGTTGACTCTTAATACTGCAATGATTGCATAGAGTCTGGAGAATGTTTGCAGATGTTTTTCGTGATTTTTTCAGGACATTCGATTCATTTACTTTAACCATGACATCATATCTTGAATAATTATGCCCAGGGAACCAGAAGTATACCATAGAAATGAACTGAATCATTCTTAAAGAATAGAAAACAATTGCGTCATTAATACTTTTAGAAAATATCTGAAACAATAGGTGTTCCTCAAGATTCTGTCTCGATCCCATTCTGTCCTTTCTATACATAAATTTACAGATGAGAGATCTTTCACTTTTTATACTAAAATCATGGAAATACTTGAAAGTGTTTGAAATTTAATTTTTTGAAATCTATTTATGTTTATTTTTTCCAAAACTTAAAGAATTTTTAGAAAAATCCACAGTTTTATCTTATTTTACTGTAAAATTACCCCATTAGTTTTTTATTTTTATTTCTATGAAGTTAACCGAAATTTTTAAAATGTCAATATCACATAAGCTACTTGTCAGTATTAATATTGAAATCAATGTTACCAATCAAATACGTTCAATCACAGCCTACTCCAATTAAGTTTCTTCCAATCACATGATATTTGTACCAAAGCCTCTTTTTGTTTGTATTGTATGTGAACCCTCTCTCAGAGTATCTGTTCTTTGGTGGTCATCAGTTATACATTGCATTCACTTTGGAAACGATATTACATAGCTATAAATATAACATCGAAACCTCACAGTCCAAAGACGTCATTTTAGGACGTGAAAAAGACGTTATTAATGACTATTATAATAGTACGACTTTTTAGACTAATAATATTTTTTCTACAACCGTCAAAAAAGGTTAGATTTGAGCATCGCCAAGGATACAGGAAGTTTATCATCTCGAAAAGCATTCGAGATATCGAAACATCAATTATGTGTCTGTAATTAGGAGAAAATTCTAAGTTAATTTCATATATAACATGTCCTGTAAAGTGACGGGAACATGGCAACAGACCGACAGACAGACGGACAGATGAACAGAATGTACGAATTCAGAAAAGAATTTTTTAAATTTCGTCGAAAAGGTGCATTTTACGTACATACTCCAAAAGTTCTCATTGGTCGTTGCATTGTAACGAACACCTTTAGGTTTTAGGAGGTGTGGAAAGTGTGTAATTTGCGAAACGTGTTGGACGCGTAATACTTTCGATAATAATTTCAGTCAATGAGTTCATTCAATAACGTAGGCATTGTTCAAATGTATTCATTTATTAAGTTATGATTTTTTTAATTTGATCATCAACTGCTAGGTCATATGGATTCAATCCCAGATCCGAGAGTTTCTTCCATATTTTAGGTTCGAACTCACGTCAATCCTGGATAGCTTCGCTCTATGTGTAGGACCTGTTTACACTATACGGAGAGAATTTTAAATGGTGACCAAAATAAACTACTTTCCGACGACGTTATCAAAACTTTCTGTCAACGTGAAGTTAGTCACTACAACAATTTGTCAAATACGCACGAACCGATTTATTGATTTTTACTTATGTTGTTACATGTATTTAGGAAGATGTTAATAAATTATCTTTATTTTTGTCAATTTTATATAAAAGCATTTGATAACCAGATTAAAAGTAAAAAAAGTTTGCGAACTGTAAAGTTAAGAAAAAAATATTTAACCTATTTAATGTTGCAATAGATTTAAAAATAAAAAATTATTTTACTGTATTCTTTCACTACCTTTATTGAGTTTTATTTGTTTTTAATTAAATTCTGATTTTTAGTCTATTAAAATTTTGAAATGGTAGGCAACCACTTTAACAATACTGTTTTTCAAGTACCATAACTTCATTAAAAACAAGATGGATTATAGGCTAACTTCACCTTATAAGCAGACAGTAGATGGATGTAAATATTGGTAATATCTCTATGGAAAGTAGCTTTTTGGACACCATTTAAAAATCTCTGATGTGCGATATGTTATAATGCTGAAAGCTGAAATTTACCTACATAAAATTTTCTATCGAACTATAGCAAAATTCAAATTAACGTCTAAAAGCAAGAATGAACCTAATACTCGTTCTATAAAACCAAAAAATTGTATGAAAATTTGGAGAGGGTAAATATATATTACTGAGACAAAGAAAGTGCCGGTACTGCCAGTAGGAGGTTTTAACCAGTGCTAGAAATACCCAATACTTACCTTCAATACAGAATTTAGAGTAAAAAGCCAACAATCTAAGTTTTAAGGTTATTTTTAACAATTAAGGCAGGTCGGATTTTTTCTTATTAGATTTGGTCAATTTTAACCAACCGTCCTTTATTGTTTTCAAAATTTCAATAGTGAGCCTCTGATTTGAATAACACAGTGTAAAAGTAATATACAGTGTGTCCCTGGATTGACTTTACTATAGGTATAATAGATCAAAAATTTTTGATTCTTGTTTTGATGTTTTGGAATACCGCCCTGCTTGGTCTGAAAAAAATTTCAAGCACATTTTTAGTTTTTAAAATCTAATACGGTCATGTGCCAGTTTGGTCAATTTGGAATTATGACTATATGCAAAACCTCACTTTTTTCGGATCACTTTGACTAAATCAGTATTTGATTTGTATTCTTGCTACAGAAACTACAGAAAAAAAATTCAAATTAAGTAATTGTTATGTATTTTCTTTTTTTTTGAATTTTTTTCTTTGACAACTTTTCTGTAGTTAGTTACAATGCAAGACAAATCAAATACTGATTTAGTCAAAGTGATCCGATATTTGTGAAACTTTGCATATAGTCATAAATTCATATTCTGAACAACTTTTCTTAATAAGATTTTGCCGTATTATTGACCGAAATGGCACTTTCCTTCAACGTAAAATGGTTTTTCTTAATTGTCATGACCGTCTTCGATCTTAAAAACTAAAAATGTGCTTGAAATTCTTTTCAGACCAAGCAGGGGGTATCCCAAAACATCAAAACGAGATTTAAAAATTTTTGATCAATTATACTTATAGTGAAGTCAATTCGGGGGGCACACTGTATAACATGATGTGCATGGTGCTTTTTATTTTTGATTCTTGATACTGACTGGTCAAAAAGTACCTATAAGAAACTGTCAATTTATTAAGTTTTACAGTGGTGTAAATATTACTTAGCTTTCAGTCAAGTTTAAGCTAAAAAATCGTGTGTTGATTTATAATTGAGACATACAGTGTGTTGATTAAGTACGTATGGAACAAATTCAATAACTCAAAAAATATAAATATTTCGAAAAAAACAAAACGGGGTATAACGATTTAAATTGTTAGGCATCTTTTAATATTATGCACCAATCAGTGACGTCATAACTATTTGACCAATGACGTCATCGATATTGGTCTACTAGTGTACTAGATTTAAATAGTTGAAATATCATTTAGAATGTTTTAAATTTTCTAAACAAAAAAAATAATATCTCCGAAAACGTGAGCAAATTTGAAAAATTTAAAGATCATTGTACACAGAATTCAATGGCGAATAATGATTTGCAAAAATATTTTAGGGTTGCCATTTAAGAAAAAATATCGATGACGTCATTGGTTAAATAATTATTACGTCATTGATTTGTGCATAATATTAAAAGATGCCCAACAATTTAAATCGTTACACTCCTCTTTTGCTTTTTTTCGAAGTATTAATATTTTTCAAGTTATAGAATTTGTTCCGTACTTAATCAGCACACTGTATACATTTTCCATACAAAATTTAATATTGTTAGATTTAATTTCCAGTGTTGCTTTCCAAGTTAGGTTTATGATGTTATTTTAGTAAAAACGTGTCATTTGTTCCTGTATTCACCACTAAAATATAAATACGTTCATAAAAATGTTTCCAATAGCCCATGTGCGTATGGGTAATTAAATGGTTCATTGCCAACAGAACTATAAATTAACATTCAAAGAAATGTGTACCTATTACGTCAAATTATATATCAAGTAAGTATACATGGCAGTCTGAGTCAGTTTGGTTTTTGACTAGAAACTGGAGACATCTCTTTAATTTTAATTTCTATAAAAAATTCCATTTATTTATCAAATCTAACAATATAATTGCAAATATTGTCTTCTCCAATTATTTTAGAGCTAAAGCGTAGGTAGGTTTTTTTATAGAGAAAAAAATACTACGTTAGTACATATCGTTGCTTTTTATTTTCCATTTTCTAAAAATGGAATAAAAAATAAATCTGATTGTTGTAAAACTAGACATTCAAATTTAATTTTTCCGTTTTTAGAAAATGGAAAATAAAAAGCAACGACGCGTGCTGATTCAGTATTCTTTTCTCTACAAAAAACCTATTTACACTTTTGTTCTAATATAATTAGGGGAGCCAATATTTATAACTATTTATTTTTGTATGGAAAATGTATGTTTCAATTATAAATCAACACACTGTATGTATGTTTAATTAGTAATTATTTCAAGTACACTATCATATTAATAAAATTGTGTTGTGCTATAATTAAATTCACCGTATAAGCAATAAACTGATAAGTGAAATGAAACAATATTTTTGTGTTATCGGAAGAGTCGAGAGAGTACTATCAGCATATGTATCACGGATACGTATTACTGGTATTACATACATATAATGCTTCTTGTTTCTTTTACGGAAACATAAAACTGGTATTTTTGAGAAATCTTTTTATTTACTTATGGCTCGAAACGCACAAATAGATAGATACAGTAAAGATTATTATGTTAATTAATTTAGGGACACGGGAATCTTTGAAAAAAATAGGAGAATATAGAAAAAATACAAAACGTTTCATATTCCTTTGACCAACATTGAACCACGGACATGCGCGCATAGAAAGGGGGAATCGGGGGAGTCCCGTACGCTAGAAGTTGCAAGTTTCTACAAGTTTCTGTAGTCGAGTGGAAGTGGCAATACATAAGTTCACTTGTTGGAGGTTACAGTGGTCACACCATAATAACAAAGTGTCTTGTTGATAATCATTTACTGAAGTTGTGCTTTGATCTGAAAAGACCACAAATGGCTGCTGCTGCACCAGATCAATGGAGAGAAGGCTGCAATCATTATAAGAGGCATTGCAAGTTGATAGTAAATATATGATTTTAGTTTTAATGTGGCGATGATACTAAAAATTCTGTATCTTTCTTTATAGACACCTTGTTGTGGGAACGTGTACTCGTGCAGGTTTTGTCATGATGAAAAGGAAAACCATGTTTTGCGTAGGCCCGAGGGCATCGTGTGTAATGGTTGCAATTTTATTCAGCCATTACAGCATTACTGTGGTCAGTGTGGAGAAAGATTTGGAAAGGTATTTTATTATTTTTAGCAAAGTCTAGAAATATTTTCCCAAAATTACCAGATTTTAAGCGATGATTTTAGCTTCATAATGTATACTTTTGAAATCATAACAAGATTCCCATTTATCTGTTTCACATTATAAAACAGAAAATTTGACAATTTCATCCTGTGTATTATTGACAACTTTAAAAATTGGTAGGGGTTAGATAAAAAGGAATTTTAGTATGCTTTTAATAACTTGACAATAAATTGTACAGTGTGATCCAATTTCGATGGGATTGAATAGGTAACTTTCTTATTAGCGCAGATAAATGAAAACGGCTTAGGCACTCGTGACCTCTTTTTTCATGCTTATTCCATTACCGTTGCCAGAAATAAGCTGCCGTCTTTTGTTTTGTCCCTAGAGAGAAAAAGTAAAAAATGGCCGATTTCTTCAATTTGCTGCAACTCCTTTATTTTTGAAGCTAGAACAAAATCATTTTAGCATTGTTCAGGCACTTTTTAACGAAGAATTCAATGCCGCCAGTCATAATTATGTATTTTTATGATTGCATTACTTGTAATTTGAAACAGATAATATGTGTTCATTTCAATAAACCTACTTGAGCTGATTATAACCCTTCAAAGGTAGAATTGCCAGATTTTCTATAAGCGATTTATTTTTTACTTACGTCCAGGGGTGTTTCTCTCGGATTCCGAAATCAGACATAGGGAGTTCTCGGACTGTGAAGTAGATATGGAGTCCTTCTGGACCTACTAAAACAGGCCACAAAATTATTCTGGTACAGATTTAATTTTGTCATTTTATAAAATAGGGGCGGACATGTCGGTGTTTCAATAAATCGTCGCTTGAGAGCAGAACTATTCTATGTCCAAAATTTTTAATTTTCTTATTTAATGTGCTACATATGTATTTAGGGTCGCTTACATAGGACGTAAATTTTAAAAAATGAAAATTTTAAATATAGGGGACAGGGACAGACCCCACCATGCGAAGGGGCCATCCAACTATATATCCGAAAAGTTACGGAAAATCTATTTCTTAGGCAGGATTGAAATTCTTATTTTTAAAATGTTTACTTTGAAGCTTTATGACATGAACGTCTGTAACTGAGAAAGCAATCCTACATATAGATTTACGGTCATAATAAATTAGTCAGTGTATTTATTATTTACTTTCGTATTCAAGGCGTTACTCAAGCCCCAGATGAGTCATAGCATTCTTTGTTTATCTAAAAGTCCTTGAGCATTTTTAGACTAGTTTCAAAAGTGTGTAAAACCGTAATGTAAGAGAAAGAAACAAAAGATATGGAAAAATATAAACATTGATGCATTGATTATAGTGTATTGATATACACTTTTTGTTTTTAAGTGTTTTATTGTAGTTTATGTGCAATATTCTTGTTCTGGAAGTTAATTTTTTGCACATCTACAACATAAAGATGTGGTCTAATTTTCCATGGTTTTTTGAGGTAAGTAAATACACTATACTTGAGCAAGCTTATTTTTCTATGCCGGGTGTTCCTAAATGATTCAAAATACTTGAAATGGCAACATAGTATACAGGGTGATTCCGAAATAAAGGGTGTCCTCTTAAAGGTGGATATCAGTGTGATAGTACATACATTTGCGATAAAAAACGGTAGGTAAAAATTGCATAGCTTCCGAGAAAAATGCGATTGAAGTTTAATCGCTAAGCCAAGCCGGTCCTGCTCTCATACTTTTACTTAAGCAAAAATCGATAGGGGTTGACTGACTGTCCTTGTCATTGGCAGGTAATTCTTGCTATTTATGTGAGGGGTATAATAGTTTATCTGGTTTCTACAATGCCATAAATAACCAGTAGGAACTTTTACTTTTTAATCTGCAAACGGAAAAATATTAAAATTTTACTGTTGGTGATTTTTTTCTATAAACTTTCGAAGAACCAAAAACTTCAATAAGCATTATGCTACATAAATAAAAATTGGTTGAATTTATTAAATTGAATTAAATACAGAGGTGATAGTTAGTAGTACCTTCCATACGCATGTTTCATTCAAGTGGTGTGTGTAATCCATTGCCATTTAAAATGTTTCCTATTCATGTGACTAAATAATAATAAGGGATTAAAATGTTGCTTGTGAGACTGGAGTCTGATTGTTCGTAACATAAATTTTGTTATTATTTTTTTACTGTTTTAACGAATTTCAACAACCCTGCATGTTAAACATACTTCAGATTTAAGAAGCGAAAGTTGTAAAATGTCCAGGGAGTAGCTTATGATGGCATTTATTGTTCAGTGTGCTACTACAGCTGTACTATTAGTTCCAAGAAAATAGGCATGTCTGGTAAATTTTCGTTCTTGCACTACAAGGGTTTAAAAACACTTTTTAAGGCGACAATACAAGAAACACTTTTCTTTTTCTAACCAGAGACGGCTTCAGTTTTTAATATTTAGGAAAATTGTCAAAATTTTCAACTTTCACAGGGCCACTTCGTTTTTTCATTTTTTGTCTTCTTTTAGCCTCACTTATTACCTATTAAAAGGATACCCTTTATTTCGGAATCACCCTGTATAGATGGGGAAGTAGAACAACTCTTAAAAACGCGGGAAACTAGCTCGTGAAGGTTGGAAGGCAGTTCGCGTTTCTGTAATAGATGTCACGATGCTCGAATGCCGAGCCAGCGGCCGAGCGAGGTTAGATCAGTGCCGTACACGTGGAAGTGAACTTCTACTATACTACCTTTACTTTTATTTTTAGTAATTATGCGTTGTAAAAGTATTTGTGTGGTGAAGGGGTGTAAAGCCAATAATGAAACTTTCAACGTGCATTTTTTTAAATTTCTCAGTGATAAACAAAGGTAAGGAATAAAAGTTTTGTCACTTCCGATTAACTCTGAAAATGCTATTATAAAATAAATATTTTAGATGTGAGGAATGAGCACAGTTTTGTAACATCTATGATGTACATAAAGATCATATGGAAATATTAATGCAAAATACGTATTACAAGGTCTGTTCAGCACACTTTGAAAAGAATTGCGTTAAAGGAAAAAATAAAAAAATTCTTTCTCCAAATGCCACACCTACTATAATGCAGCAAGAAGCTGCAGAAGAAGAGTTAAATAATTTGCCTTTAGGTATGATTATCTAATAAGCTTTTAATAATAAAGGGTTTTCCAATAAGAGGTGTTATTTTGATATTCAAAGAAAAGTGCCATTTTTTAATATAAATGATCGGATGTTTATTTCATTATAAAGAGGAAGGTATGCCGTTAATAGTGGAAAATAACATCAGGCAAATGACCACCACGACCACGCTTACAGGACAATATCCTTTTCATGAAATTTTCCATAACCAAATCGCAAAGTGGCTGCCCTATGTCCTCGATAGCCTCACGAATTCCATCTTTGAGGTCTTGAATCGACGCTGGGCTGTTGGCGTAGACCTTCTCTTTCACGTGGCCCCAAAGAAAGAAGTCGCAAGGTGTTAAATCACAAGATCTCGGTGGCCAATTGTGATCACCTCTTCGAGAGATAACACGGTCCGGAAACTTTTTCCGTAAAAGATCAATGGTTTCGTTGCTTGTGTGGCACGTAGCGCCGTCTTGTTGAAAGTAAACGTTGTCCAGATCAATACCATCCAATTCCGGCCATAAAAAATCGTTAATCATCTCTCGATAGCGCAATCCAGTCACCGTAACTGTTGCTCCAGCCTCATTTTCGAAAAAGTAAGGTCCAATGACTCCGCCGGACCATAAACCGCACCAAACAGTCACACGTTGAGGATAGAGAGACTTTTCAACAATAACTCTTGGATTTTCTGAGCCCCAGATCCGACAATTTTGCTTGTTGACGAAGCCACCGAGGTGGAAATGGGCCTCATCACTCAAGATGATTTTTCGATGGAATTCTGGATCATTTTCATGCATTTCAACGACCCAATCAGCAAAGACACGACGTTGTTGATGATCGGCCGGCTTGAGTTCTTGTGTTAACTGGACTTTATAAGCCTTAAGACCCAAATCTTTATGCAAAATACGGTGTAATGACGTTTGTGGAATGGCTAATTCCAAAAAACGGCGAGGAATGGACAAACCTGGGTTTTCTTTAACACTTTCGGCTACAACAGCAATATTCTCGGCTGTTCTTGAGCGACGTGCACGGGTTTTATTCTTCACATCACTAAGTTGTCCCAAGAGCTCGAATTTTTTCACCAATTTCTGTATTGCGGTCCGACAAGGTGCTTCACGGTGACCCAAAAATGTTCGAGTTTTACGAACCGTCTCTGCCAAATTTTCACCATTTTTATAGTGAATTTTAATAATTTCAATGCGTTGTTGAAGCGTGTATCGTTCCATATTTATTAATGGCGTAGTTTCTACTTGTCAAATGTCAAAAAATGATAGCTTCAAAAGTGACATCTACCGAAATAGCGGGCTATTCAAAATAACACCTCTTATTGGAAAACCCTTTAGTAGTATTAACTATAATTATGTTGCAATTACATAAAGTAAAAAAATTGTGCTTGCATTGACTCTGTTAATGTTTTCATACAAATTTCGTGTTTATTTAATAGATTTTTTTTATGTACATAGAGTAGGTAGTCTAGATTAAATTATAAGAAACATTTGTAATAAAATAAATTTTTTTATAAATTACTAAGTAATAAATATGAAAAAAAATCAATTTATTTATTGATTTATTTAAATGTAACCATTGAAGGATAGATTTTTGAGTACAAGAACAATAATGTATCTAAAATGTATTGTGATAAATTTGATTTCTTTGGATATTTGTGCATGATTTACATCATTTTCTTTAATTTAATACAATGGCATTATAAATTTGGTAAAATTAAATTTAATAACAGAAGATGCAATGGTAGCCTTTCTAGTAGTTCAGAAATAAATCTGCACACGCCACTGACACTAGCGTAGCGACATCTGTTTGAAATATCGGTATTAGCCACCAACCATTACTTCAAGGTCATCGACCGGCGTTTGAAAAGAACAAAGGATTTTTGAAGAGTCGTTCTACTTATCCATCTATATACTATAATGGCAATTCCTTGGTTTATTTCAAGACACGTTTTGCCCTAAAATAAGCCAAGGAATCGCCCCTTAAAGTATTTGGCAATCATTTAGGAACACCTAGTATTTTATGTACTTACTGCTTGGTGGCATAATTTTTTTTACGAGGGAGGGGAGGGGCAATAATAACAGGGGGTCTTTCTCTGGCTCCAGATACAAGCGATCCTCCGAAGGCCCCTAACCGGACAGAAGGGGAGTTCCCTTTGGGCTCCCAACTTTCTAGGCCTCTTCGCTTACTAGCCCAGACGCCTGCAGTTACCGGACCTGGGCTTCACGGTACTCCTAGAACACCCCGTAGATTGGCCATTGCTTCAGATTCTCGAGTGCTGCTTATATCTCATGCCAGAAATGTTTTCTCACCTTTCATAGCTGGCCAAAAGTTATAAATTGGAGGTCCCAGTTATTGGTACACAGTTGGGAATCAAGCATACATTGTAGATAAGATTCTCTGGCATGGGGTACAAGAAGGAACAAGTGAATGATATACCAGAGTCTTGAGTGATAATGAAAGAATGGATAAATTGATCAATGACTTTCTAAATGGCCAAAAAAGCCCATTCAAAAGAACTATCAATCAGACATCTTTAACTGTTCAACTGTGGATTCTTACCTCAAAAGGGTATCAAAATCCAAGACTTGGTAGCTACAACTACAAATTCTTGTGAAGTTAGGTTTTAAGTCTTATTGATTTTTGTAATTATCAATGTCATTATAAGAAAAAACCGGAAAGAATAGTTGTCTTTCTTCAACTTAGGAATTAAAAAGTTTTTGTTTTTTGTAAATCAAAAAAACGATATTGAAAACAAATACTTTGCTAAAAAAAACCTTGCTTTATTATAAGTTTTGCCCTTTTCTAGAATCCATGTTGCAGTTTATTATTATTTAGGCAGCTTTAGGGAGATGGTATTCACAGAGACTGCAAATTCCAGAGACAGTCCATATATATATATATATATATATATATATATATATATATATATATCTATTTGAAATACATTATGTTTAAAAGGTTCTGTTATTTGTAAGTAACACAGAAACTGATAAGAATGTCAATTAAAGGAGGATATGATCATTTGGATATCATTTCTTTTTTTAACTTACAATTAGATCTATTCTACTGTCATTATAAATGTGTTTTACTACTTACTTGGAAATTTAGAACAAATGGGTAAATTATTCTTGTTATTTGCTTTTAGTATACTTGCCTGAAGTGCCCACTGTTTGATGATGAAGATAAAGGGCAGTTTCATTGTAACGGTTGTGGAATTTGCAGAGTTGGGGGACAACAGAATTACTTTCACTGTACAATCTGCAATATCTGCTTAGCTCTTCGCTTGTATGATAATCATACAGTAAGTATACGTTAATAAATACAGAAAACAAGTGCAAGTAAATTAATCTATTTTTGAACTGTTTATAATTGTTATTGAAGGTAGTGGGTCAGGGTCAATATTTCTTTCTATTTTACTTTTATTCTACATGCCAATATTTCTCTAAGTTTCTTTTGCATTGTCAAGACATGGAATTATGTAAAATATTAATCATAAAGTTTTGAATTCTATAAATAATTAATATGCACTAAACTTAATCTCTTGTATATTGGATATTTCAATCAGAGTAAACCTATTAGACTTGTCTATAGTAAACAGGATATCTCAAGAACATAACTTATAAATGTATTAGATATTATTGATCTACATGTTGATATCAATAGCACTTTTATCTTGCAGTGTGTGGAAAATGCATCTAGAGGTGATTGTCCCGTTTGCACAGAAGACATACACACTTCTCGGGTTCCTGTTCACGTACCAATCTGTGGACATTTGTTACATAAAAACTGCTTTGAACAATTGCAACAAGCTGGACGTTCTACTTGTCCTATATGTCGAGTTAAATATATTTAGTTCTTGTTCTCTTTTATTTTTAAACTATGATGAATACGTAAAGTAGTATGTAATCTGTGCCATACGATAATGATTACAACTCATGAGTAAGGGTGAGTGATATTGTGTTTTATATATCAATACTCAAGATAGAAATTATATATCAAGTTATTGATACATCAGAATATTACAATATTGAAAAATATCGCTATTAATTTTTGATATTCTGTTATATCGACATAGTGATATTGGATTCATATCGAAATATCACCCACTCCCTACTCATGAGTAATAGAATTTTTATTATGTTCTTTTTATAACATTTTTGCAAGAATATGATAACTCTTTGAAGATATTAAATTTTATTAAATCATGCCTGAATATTTCTTACTTTTATTAAGAAGTAGAATTATGTTTATCCAAGTGTTTGTTTTTTTTAAAAAAATTTTAATTGGTAAATAATGTACAGAGTGTTTCAAACTCAAGCATGAGGATTTCCCTTATTAGAAGAAATTGAGCATTCTATGTACTATATGTAGCATATAATGTAGTATATGTGTATAGGTTTAAATTTGACACTTTTGCTAAATTTTATGCTGATTAATAATTTGAAAAACCATTTGAGCTAATGTCTTTTGTTTTTTGACTTATGACCAAACAAAAAGGCAAAATGGCGGGTTATGTTTTTTGCCTTCAGCTATCATTTTATTGGGGATTTATTTATTTCTTATTAATAATAACATCAGATTGCAACAATTGTCAATCGACATTTCAGTTTTGTGGAATCATCATCAGGTTCATTTACGATATAAACACTTCAAGCTATGATATAAAATAGACTGGTATATCAAATACTGGCACACAATAATTAAGTGTGTTATCGCCAAACAAGTTCATTCTCTCGCATTCAAGCAAACTCTCCCTAATATTGTAAAGAACTTGTAGAAATATCGCAATGTTTCTGTATAGTGAATGGTAAAATTCTACTTCATAACCTCACTTCTAATTTCCTTGCTTTTACAATAAACCTTTTAAATTGTTCTAGAAATACAATTTTATTTGCTTTGAAACCACTGATTGTAGCCATATAATATATTTACAATTCAAAAAATTGATAGAGGTTAGGTAAAAATGAATTTTAGATATTTTTTTAGCATATTGCATTGGCTTCAATGCCAAAATTGTAGTAGATATAAGTCAATAACTCTGTATGCTTTTAATAATTTGAAAATAAATTGCAATTATGTATTTTTGTAGCTGCATTACTGGTACAAAATTACATTTGTTTGATTTACATTTTGAAACCAGGGAGAGCTGACATGAGATATCAACCACAGATTAAATAAAGGTCAGATATTTCACTCCTTATTCCACCAATGTTCCCAATTTTTTGTCTCTGCACATTTACATTTGCAGCTCTGGGAGTTTACCATGCCTACTCTTTTACGCGCGTTTTATGAAAAGTGCATACCAAGCTATGCTGCTTGTGCAGTACATGTCAAAATAGCAAGCTCTGGGAGTTGCTTTGAGAGAGAGATAGAGCAATAGTATCCACAAATTTGTCGAAGTAAAATATCTGACCTTTATTTAATCTGTGTATCAACAGCTATAGATATTAGACAAGATGCAGTTGATTCTCCAGTCTATCCTACTTCCTGATGTTCTCCATTCAGCATAATACACATTCCATAAGCGCTGGCGCTATAAATTTAAAATATGGTGTTGGCAAGGTTTGGGATCAAAAATTAATTACAAACAACGTTAAAGGGTAACTTAATAGATGTTGATGCATGTGGTTTTAAGAATAATCAATACTAATTAGATGTTAACGGTAGAGATGATATTCAACTCAACTTTTAAATTCATTGTTTTCCTTAACCTTAAGTTTTTCTCCTATATCTTACATCGTGCTTCATGGCTAACTTGATTTACAAGAATAAATAAAAAATAGTAAAAAAAGCAGCTTTGACTTGATGTCTTCTCTCCTGTATGAAAAAAATAAAAAACCATGCCCTACTTGATATATGGTACTATAACTGTTCACCAATTTTGTTTTATATTTTGCTTGTAAATCAAGTTAGGCATGGAGTGCCTTTTGACATTATTATATTTTTAGAATTCTCAATAATACGGAAGCTAGAGGTAAAAAATGTAACCTGCCATTTTGCCTGTTCTTTTAGTTATAAGTCAAAAACAAAGCAAGTTGGCTCAAATTCTTTTTTAGATTATTAATCAGTATAAAATCTAGCAAAAGTGTCAAATTTAAACCTACTCTCTATCTCTTATAATAAGCAAGATCCCTATACTTGAACTCGAGTTTGAAACACCCTGTATGTACCATTTTCATTGTATTCATAAGATATCTCAGTGTTATTATAAGAGATAGAGCAATGGCGTTTGCACTGTAGTGTTCCAACTTTTCAAGGCAAATTCATTTCGAAAATAAAATTTCACGTTCTTTTTTTGTTTTCAAGTTATCGACAAAAATTCAGAATTTCTCATTTTCTCCAAAGCGCTGCCATTCTTTTCCTGTTGAAATAATGAAAATAGCTATCCTGTGTTTTCGTAAGGACATTAGTTCTTCCGTTATTTCTTAAGTACAGTCATTTTTTTTCCAATACTTTTAATAGCATTCAGCAGGTGATTTGTCACATTTAGAAAAGAATTTCTTTTAAAACATAAACATATGGAAACACAAATAGTGGTTTTTTAAAACACGTTTTTATACAATAAAAAATTTATTTTTCAAAAAAACTTACATTTTAATAAGAACCAACTTAATATATGTACAGGTAATGCAAACGACCATAATCCTACAAACCAATATTATTCTTATTATATTATTATCATATGTATAAAATGATTAGAGGACTAACAGTACCAATATAAACATTAGTTCAAATATTTAGAGGTTTTGTATACAATACTATAAACTAAAATGGAATATGTAAGCTACAAATGTCTTCGACAATTAAAATTACTGTATTTCTAACAATTCTTTCTAATAACTTTCTATAAAACAAATAAATGCATAATAATCTCATTTTATGTGTTTGCTTGGAATAATTAAAATAACACTATACATTGAAACACAAAATAGTGCTACAGTGGTTTTTCTTTATTTGAAAGGAATCTTCCTCAACAATTAATTCCTACTTCCTGATCAGTGCTCAATTCAATTAAAATAACTTCCCAAGAAGTTCTTTGTGCACTGCACAGCACAGATGTCCTGTAATTTCTTCTAATACAGAAATCACCCACAATAATTTACTTATTACTAATTTACATATGAAACAAATACAAGTATTTTATATCTTAATCTACAACATAACTTTCAACTACATCAAAATACAAACAGAATATAACATAAAGAATTTTTATTTATGGCAGGTATGGTATGTTTCTTCATCTGAAGACCAATCTGTTGAATTGCTATCTGATGACACGCCACCAAGGTTATGAACTTTTGCATTTGAATAATTTTTATTATTGTAACGACGCTGTGTATCTTTTCCTAACTCGGAATCAGAATATTTTGTAAAGTTTGATTTTTGATTTTTTTTATCACAATATTTTGGTTTAGTAAATGATGCATTGTCTTGATAAGTATTTTTATCTTCATTAATTTGTAAGGAGGTTTGGCTAAAAGATTTTGGTTTCATATTGTACAGATTTGATTTTGGCTTAAAATTGTTACGTTGTACAGGCAAAGGCTGGTTCTGATTTCTCTGGTAATTTGTATTTGGATTTCTATAAGATTGTTGATACTGTTGGTGATTTAGAATATGACTTGGAGGAATTAGTGGTGGTGGTTGGCTTTGTACACTACAATGAAGATTAAAATTTGCATTAGTATTTTTAGGATAAGCACCTTGCTGACCGTAGTTTT
>VTPC01090203.1:236958-248679 GCA_011009095.1 Ignelater luminosus | reverse complement strand
GATTAGGAGGATAACCATAGTTTCGATTAGGAGGATAACCATAGTTTCGATTAGGAGGATAACCATAGTTTTGATTAGGAGGATAACCATAGTTTTGATTATGAGGATAACCATTGTTTTGATTAGGAGGATAACCATAATTATGAGGTGAAGAATTCATTGGTTCAGGTGTTCGACTCTCTTGACCCAATTGTAAATCAAACTGATCATTATTTATACTTATATGCAATGGAGATGGATTTGCTTGTGTTTGAACTGGTTGATGATAGGATGGAAATTGTGACCCATATTGTCCGCGACTGGGGCGACCTCTATTACCATGTCTTCCGCGACGATTGTCATTATCAGTAGCATATTCAGAATTTGTATTATTGGAAGCTTGTTGTTTATTCTTCCTTTTTCTTTGTCTTTTTGGTGAAGATGAATAAACAAATTCTCTAGCTTCACTTTTATTTTCGCCCTTGCGAGCTGCTTTTTGTTTCATAAATAACTCTTGAATTTTCTGACCATTGTGTGCTAAGCTATATAAACTTTCTACAGATTGTATAATATCATCTGCTGTAATGGATGATACTTTTCCTGGAGAATTTTGTAAAGCACAGTTCAAGGCATTCTTTTCTTCATTGTACTGTAATAGCATTTGTTCAAACTCCTTTAGCACATCATAATCTGCATTGACACCCAATGATTTTTCCCTACAAAGATATCATTATGTCAATAGTTTTATATGTTTTGATTTTTGTGCATATACATTATACATTTTGGAGAAATGTATAGGAAGTATAAAATTTCTTAAAACAAAAGCAACTAAATCTAATATTTCCGTTATTCAGGACCGAAGCAACAGTATTAAAGAAATAGGACCATAATTCTAGTTCTTATAAATAAAACATGTTTTTACTTACCGGTCAATTAAATATCGCAAATATCCCTCGTAAGCATCATTATAAGGGGAAATTGCATTGGATTGTAGAAAATGAGCAAACTTAGCTGTTGTTTTGATAATAAATTCCCTTTCCTTGGTATATTCGCTTAATCGTTTTTCTATTTTACTTATGACATTTCTGGCTTTTGTTAATGCAACAGTCTTATCAAAAATTTCAGATTTTATTATTTCATTTTCTATTTTATCTTGGCGAGTTTCAGTTTCATAATATATATGCATATGAACTTGATATCGGCAACTGCATTTGTTACAAATTCCAGTGCTATTCATAGCTGCACAATGAGCTAGTTCAGGAGTACCAACAATCTCTTTTGGAACTCTACTTAAATAGCATGGTCTATGACATCTTTGATGATAGTGCCATTTCTGTTTACTGCCCACCTACAACAAGAGAAAAAAGGAAAATTCAACTTATCAAATCGTTTAAAATAATTTTTTAATATTACTTGATAAAGAGTGCTGCATTTTAGACTGGTACAAACTGTTACTGGTTGGTTCATTTCAATAACTATTAAATCCACAACAGGAATATAAAGTTTTTGTTTCAAATCGGCTAATGTATTATCACTCAGTTGTAGCGATAATTTGTGTCTCTCTAGAATTGTAATGTTATCTTGAATTAATTGTGCAATCTCAGCCAATGGCCGAGACAGTTGTACAATAATACGTCGAGCTTCATTAACAGAAATTGTGTTCTTTACTAAGTGAGGTACAAGAGGATTTCTACCATTATCTCCAGCAATATATTGTATCATCCTGTAATTAAAAATTTAATAAGACATTTTATATTTTCAGCTTGTTATTCAAATATGTATCAAATTTGAATTAAATTTTTTAAGATTTAAAAAAATCCAGAAAAACTTATAATTGCTTGCATGATAGATCAATTCAGAATAGTAGTTACAGTAGCCGCTCGATTATATGAACTAATAAAAACAAAGCAAGTTCACAGAATTGGATTGTTCATGTTTTGCGAATTACATTTATTTTGCAACTATATTTAATAATTTTAGAATCTATAGAACCTGTAATGTTAAATTTAGTGCGTTCACTTAATTGGAATATTCATGTTAAAGAATATTCACTTTACCAAGTGGCTACTGTATCTTGTATTATTCTATTATTACCTATACTTAACTTAAAGGGGATCACAACACAAAAATCGTAATTTATTTTTTAACATATTTTTGTAGGTCATTTAAATGGGATTCGAATGGTCCAAATCCCGTTTTGATACCTGGAATAGTTATGTAAATATTGCTGTTTAAAGATTTGAGTGTGACGTCAAACTGCCAGGCGGCCGTGTTGTGGCTGTGTGCGGCATTATATCAGGAACCGATTTATTACACTCTTACACCGTGGTTCCCTCAACGGTGAAGGCAAATGCCGGAACAGCTTCAGCACCAGTCCACGGCACACTAAACACAACTAGACACTCGCACACATCACCACTAATCATACCCCTCAACACACCATTCCAACACCGTTCTGGAAAGAACCGTTCCGCAGTTATCACCCAGCGCTGCTGCTGTGCGGCGGCTTGCTGGGTGTCCTTGGGCACCACCGCTCCCCACTCACGTGGGCTACCTATGTCGCGGGGAGCCCAACAACATCACCCCCGCGGATTGGCGCGGGGTCTGCTCGGTGCCGGCCATACGTTCATTCACCATTTCAGCGAACGCACTTTCCCTCCCAACTATTTTCCAACCAGGCTTAAAAGAGGTTAATTCCTCTAAGGAGCCGGCCGCCTACGGCGGCATTTTTTACATTAATTACTACTACTGCTACCACTCTTAGATCAAATTACATGTTGCGAAAAAATACATACCAATCCCGTTATATTACGCTGATTCTTTCAGTAGGTATTTGAGATTGTTACCATAAATACAAAGGGATGAAATATTCATATTTTAAATTTTTGTTTTTTAAATTCTAAACCTTCGTAAATTTAATAAAGTGTGGAAGTTAAAGTCGTTCATTTAGATTGTAGTTTTTTAAAATGAATCCAGCACCTATTAGACCTTACCAGTTTGAACCTACTCATGAGAATTTTGAGGAAGTAAGTGATGACAGTGATTCTAATCAATATGTAGATACCACATCAAGAGCAAGATAAATTAGTTGGTGTAAATGTGGAAACTGTAAAGAGATGTTGGCTGATGAAGAAGGCGTGTGTTGTAGTGAAAAGAAATGCGTGGCAAAAGTTAAAACTGACAATTTTCGTTGTGTTCGCATTGTAATACCATCATGCGCAGTAAATAAAATTAGACAATGTTTTCCGGAATAAAACGGGAGTTATGTTGGATTTAAAAAAGTGAGCAGTGGTTTACCAGCTTAGGGGTAGTTACAAGATTAAAATAAGTAAAAACAGGAAAACACAACCGTACGCACTACAACTAGGCATTTTAAAATTAAATTTAAAATCTCCTAAAAAACTGCTTGTAAAAACATCACTGAATGCATATAAAACTCGACCGTTTGTTGGGGTCACCTGGCAGTTTGACGTCACACACATATCAATTATTGCTCATAACTTCCTTATCCTATCAGTTAAACTTCCGAGAAATTGCATACCAATATAATTACTGAAAACTTCATTTTGAGACAAGTTTGTTTTTTGTGTTGTGATCCCCTTTAATGTAAAATTATTTTTCTAGTTACATTGAATAAAATAGCACGAGACATCAACATTTTGCACAGTTAACGTGAGAGGGAATTTACTCAAGTTATACATTAAGAAACTCACCTCCAACATTCACGAACTGATTTTTTCCAGCTTGTTGAAAAATTCTCAATATCCATCTTTTCAAACTTTATACCATTTTTAATTGCTGCCAAAAATCGAAAAGCTTCATTATCGGTGCAAAAGACATTTTCTTGTTCAGTACGTATTGTAACATTCTTTACTTCGCTCAACATCTTTTTCAATACTGGCATTGTATCACCAGGACGATACAAAGTGCTTCTTGAATTGGTAAAGACAAATATTATATTATTGCTAGCACTTCTTTCTAATCTTGATAATAGCTGTTTGATGCAAAATTCAAACATTACTGTCAATCTTGAATTGTTTGGCTTTAGAAGAATGCATATAGCATTAAGATGCTTCAATTCGCTAATGAAAGACAAAACATCTTCAAAATTCTCATTATCTTGATGGATACCTCTAACATCTCCAATGCCAGGCGTATCAATAAGACGAATGCGCACTTTTCCTCTTCTTATTGGAAAAACGTAAGATCGGCAAGTTTGAGTAGCTGATGCACCAGCTTCTAGATATTCATTTGCATCAGCAGCTCCTACTTTTATTAAGCGTTGTTCAAAATTACTATCTGTTATAGTGAAACTTGTCGGAATTAATGTTACTAACTGATCTTTTGTAACAATGGCTTGCCTTAGATCTGGGCAGCGAAGATAATTACAGAAGGAATTTATAAATGTAGATTTTCCCACTCCTGTCTCACCTAAAAGTAATATGTTTATATCTCTCTTCTCTTCTCCTATATCCAGTTTTTTGAATAGTTTTTCTAAATCTTCCGTCTCACTTTCACTAGCTTCCTTGCCAGACATATTTTTGTTCTTTCTGGACATTTTAAAATCTGCAACAGTAAATTGGTTTTAAATATTATTAATATGTACATAGTATGTTAATGTATCCTATATTAACCTAAAAAGCATTTAAGTTGCAAAATAAACTAAAATTCAGGTACAAAATAAATGAGACACTTAATCTTTTTTATTATTTTGTTTTGCATTTAATTGTTTTTAGTTTGTAAATCTGATTCTTGGTGTTTTATGATAACAGACAATAGTAGGGTATGGTAAAATGGTAACTGTTATTGAACCATGCATACAGTACAGTTCAAGAAACTTCTTCTTTGGCCCATTGCCTTAGCAATTTTTACCGCTCTGGAGCTCACAAATCTATTGGTGAAAATAGAACTCAAACATTATCATTTCTAATTGAATACCTAATCAAAATCAGACTGTATTAATATAAAGTTAACGCAGCAGTAAAGGAAAACAGGAAATAAAGTATGTTTATGAACACTTGCAATTTACCTTATCAAATGTAAACATTCAAGTTGCACTTGTTTTTTGTATGAATATGACTCATCTTTGTTGCTGTTGCAAGATGCTTTGGGCTATAACTTTAGATCAAGTAGGCCGATTTGAGTTTCATTCTTACAAAAAGATTGCAATGGTGATTCTCTTCACAATGACGTATCACAAGTAGGGAGGTGCCCTTTAAGATTTTGAGGTTAGGTGAGCCGAGGCAAACACAATGACATCTATTATTGGATTAACTCAGTATTTTAGTGTCTTCCTGCATAAAATATAAGACAATTGTGAACTTCTTAGTTATTCCTAGTATCTTAGTAAGACCACTTGTTCTTTTTACCTGCTACAAGTGAGTCTATACTGAGATTTAACTAAGATATTTTACTCCCCCCCCCTCTTTCCCCAACTAAATTTGGTTTTTAACTGGCTTTTGAATTAAGTTTTAATTGAGACGGAATTAAGCATTTAGGTTGATGCACATGGAATTGGGCCGTGTTGTGCCTTGAGCATTAAAGTTATGTAAAAGTAATAACTACTGCATGAAAACGCTTAATTATTGCTTTTAATAAATAATAAATGTTACGAATTTAAGGTTAGGTCGTATTCTTAGTTGATCTTAATTGGAAGACGAAGTTTTGTAAAAAGAATACAGCTATAATATTTTCATTTATTTGCGAGGTATAAAGGGTGGGAAGTTTAAAAAACCAACCTACAATAAATCTTGATATATCTGGAGAAACATAAATTAGTCTTTTTTACACCATACCTACAGACATAAATTTCTTATATGGAGGCTACAATCTCAAGAGACGCTTATCATATATTCGAGGTCAATGAAATGCTCCCAAGTCCTAAATTATTTCAATAAATTTTGCTGCAATTAATAAACAGAAGAAGGATTGGAAAAAGTTAATTTACGTACCTACTATCCAAAAACGAAAATTCATTATGGCATTACCATTTTAATTTTAATCTAAAGATATGTTGGCTAGCATTTGGTTTATTCTTGTAACAGTTGGTTTTGTACTTAAATAGAAGACAATAATTTTGTAAATAACATTTTGATTTGGTTTTGTTGAAAAGATTAAATAGCTTGTAATTTATTTTTATTACATACTATGTATTTTGGTAGTAAACATTTTGGAGGCAAATATTTATAATCTTGAAAGTAAACATATATTAGTTTTGGGGTTTTTCATTAATTTGTAGTAGCAATTGAAAATTTTGATTAGCAAAATCTATTTGTGCTTAGCAGCAGAGCTATTTTGGGAGCATTTAAATGTCCTCTTCAGAAAATAATGGACATTTGTTGTGCTGTTGCAATCAAACTAAAAAGTGTCAACTAAGTACTTTAATCTTTTTTTTTCAAATCATAGTAACAGTAGCTTAAATTTTATTTATTTTATAGATAAACCAGGAGGTAAATAATCGTAATAAATATTTTTACTTTTTGTTAAAAGTAAGTACATAAAGTAAATTTTGATTTTGCTTGTATGATAAAATGGTTGTGTTTGCACAAAATGAAAATATTAAAATCAAATAAATACATAATAGCATCAATAATAGCAGAGATTAGATTAGAGTGTAGCGGATGGTTACTAATACCGCCATATTAGAAAAAAATAAAAATTTCGAATGATTGTAGTTTTAGAAATCGACTTTTCTACATATTTTTAGTACATCATGCTTATGTATGAAGCTATATCTTTTTTTTTAAATAAGTTACATATTTATTGTTGAAACGAATAAAGGGGTCGACAACTCGCAAAGAAAAAATTATTTTCCAGATGGTTAACTTAAGATTACTAAAGTTGAAGTAGCTTCTACTAATTCAATATAGTAACAAACTTAAAAATACAGTTAAAAATCTATTATAATTACAATAAAAGTAATAATTAGTCTAAGGAGATATTAAAATATTATTCTTACCTTTTAAGCGTTCACTAATACTTCAAACAACAGATTAAAACAGACTCGCTTTTTGCATCGGATGCAGTTATATTTATAGAGTGGGAGCAATTTATCCGCTTTATCAACATTATATACATTTCTTCATTGTTGCCAGTATCGCAAAATAAATGCAGTATAGAATCATAAAAAATTATATTTAACCAAAGAAATGTTGTTTATATTATTATTATGAGTAGAAAACCTATTTCAATAGCCGATATACATTAGTTAATAAACTTCGCGCCTTTCTTTGCAACCGTTATTTGTAAAAAGTTGTAAAATTAACTAGAATGCGCAACAGCGCAATATTTCGAGCACACATCATCGATTAAAGTTATGATATTTTTAGGGGATTCCCACGGCATATTTAGAATTTTGAAATGTTGCAAGTAGCCCGGGACTTAACCATAACAACTGATGACTACTAATTACACAGGCGTTTAAACAAAATGATGTATTTTTGCTTCATGTGATACTAATTAATTAAAAACTTGCAACTAAATCTTTAAATACAATATAAGTATTTATGGTAGTAGGTGTTTTTTTCAGGCTCTTAGGGCCGTCTGACACGGTGTTAAATTTGACGTCAAAATTGACTACAACTTCGTCATTGAGATCTGACATCGTTGCATACAGCACATTTTTAGGGAATATTTTAGAACATGTTTTAAAAATCGTGGTAATTCTGCGTGCAAAAACATGTTCTAAATATTCCCTTGTCAAATTTTTAAATGCAGTTTTGACGTTAAATGTGCTGTATGCAACGATGTCAGATTTTAATGACGAAATTGTAGTCAATTTAGACGTCAAATTTAACACCGTGTCAGACGGCCCTTATATTATGATGAGAATATGAGATGACTTATGAAGCAACACAGTGTATTGCTATCAACCGCATACATACATACAGCGAAAATGGGCTTAGGTTTTAAACCATTTAAATTTTAATTGTTTTTAACGGGTTTGTAGGTCTTTATTTAATAAAACGAAGTTAGTTCCAAGCTTTTGTATAATATTTATACTTCTTCAGGGAGATCTACAGTAATTATAAACTAATAATTATTTTTTGACAATTCATAAACGTCAAAAAGATAAAACAAAATTTCAATACATAATTAGAATAACTGATTTACATATAAAAATATTTTCAACTATTTTGTTACTATTTACAAACAAAAATTTTTCTAAAAAACATAATTTTTCTTCACATTTTAGAAGTTATAATATTATATACAGATTATTACTAATTATTTATTATAAAAAATCTTTTCTTTTTTTACAATTGTAAGTATAAATAATATTCTTAATTTTAACAATATATTAGTTTATAATTACTGTAGATCTCCCTGAAGAAGTATAAATATTATATGAAAGCTTGGAACTAACTTCGTTTTATTAAATAAAGACCTACAAACCCGTTAAAAACAATTAAAATATAAATAAAAAAGTTCGTTATCATTAAAAATAAATCTATTAAACCATTTAAACCACAATATACTATACATATTTAGTAATACATATTAAGCTTTCTGTTTTAGAGTGTGAAGTATCAATGTAAATACGTAATAGTTAGGTATTATTTTTACTTTTTTATCGTATGAATCACCAGCAGTTGTTTTTGATTTTTTTAAGTACAAGATAAAAAAGCTTTCAGTAACAATCAGCACGTATTGCAAATCATTGTTATCCTTATCAGAATAAAGGTAAATGAGGGAGGATGAAATGAAGATGTAGGTACGGTAGGTATACAACACTTATAACATTCTTAGTGCTTTGTGAGTTGCCTACATTCTAGGCGTCTCATTAATAAATATATTAATTGAAAGATTTGTAAATTGCATCATAGGTATAGATAATATACTTCAAGGATTCTGTTGCGTCATTAGTGAAATTCCGATAGCAACAGAATGGCTTTCAGGTCTTATTCAAAAAAATTCTTATTTTAATTTATTTTAAAATGTTCCAACTTCAAATCGTTAATATTCCGCCAACTTCAGAACAATTTGTTTTCTATTTTACAAAGAATTGATTGGATGTGAAAGTAGTCTTAATTTCGTTATATTACGGAAAGATATGGCAGCAACCCCAGGAGCAGAAGGACCTCCTGAAGAAGTCATAAAACCAATTGGTTGTGCTCATTATAAAAGGAAATCAAAATTTGTGGTATGAATGCAGTGATAAAACTTTCTCATTTAGGTTTAGTAAAATACGAAAGTGGTACATTTAGAACTAACATATTTAAATACGGATTTTGCTATTCTAAAATGTTTTGCGTTTAATTAGAAATTCGCAAGCTTCCACAAGTCATGCTTTCTATTTTTGGATTTCTTTGTGTTTTTGTATATTTAGTACAATGAAACATAACCATAACCTATTCCTAAGTATTGTTTTGACTGTGTGGCAGTTTGTTATAATTTTTTTAATAACAAGTTAACCTGGAAATTCCGGTTTTTAAATGCGCGCCTTGAACATAATGTCGTATGTAGGACATAATATTTTACAAATACAATGTAGTGTAATTGTTATTGCAGACTCCTTGCTGTAGCAAGGTATACACATGTCGATTTTGTCATGATGAAAAAGAAGATCATACTGTGAATCGAAAAGAAGTTACAGAACTCATTTGTACGCTCTGTGAAACAAGGCAACCCGTACAAGCTGAATGCCAAAAATGTGGAATAAGATTTGGCAAGGTACGTTCGTTAAAGTTATAGGAATAGAAATAAATAATAAAGTATTAAGGAAAAAGTGTAAGTGGGTGAATAAAAGAATATTGAGAACTTTTGGCAATTGGTAATCTTGATTTTTAAAATATAAAAATGAATAGATTTGTATTATCTTATAATTATTTCGATTTGTGGTATAAATAATTATTGTGTTTATAATAAAAAAGTTAATTGAAATGATAGAGGTCAATATCAGCGGCATGTCATGACATAATTTGAACTTTTGATTGTCTTAAATTATACCATATGATATTGTAGTTGTACACTATACAAATTATTATTATAATTTTGTGTAATTTATGAAGAATTCCAATGAAGTAGATTTATTAAACAATTCAAATACACTCATAGTTGTGCTTATAACTTCCAATGAATTGAAAATATTCACATTTAATTTACATTAAAAGGAAATTCTGATTCATTATTTATAAGTGTTAGTGTACATTTATGAATGATCTTAATAGAGGAAAATTCTAGGTGATCATAAGCACTAATAATGAAAATTTAACAAACTTTTAGTATAATAATAACTTTTTTAAGATGATAAATTTATACATTAAGATTTGTTTCAAAAGTCTTGAATAACTTTTATTAATTTATTATCATTACAGTATACCTGTCTAGAGTGCAATTTATTCGATGACGAAGACAAAAACCAGTATCATTGTGCAGGATGTGGTATTTGCCGTATTGGTGGAGCAGATCGGTTTTTCCATTGTGAAAAGTGCAATATGTGTTTACCAGTACAATTAAAAAATGGTCACAAGGTAAATGTTTACAAAACATTTTCATTTTCTAGAGTTGCAGTTAATTAAATTATAAACCTGTCAGGGTTAATGACCACAAAGGACAATGTTTATAAATAAAATATTCAAATGCCCTTCGTCTTAGCATGAAGTATTCAGACAAATCTTTGTACAGTTATTTCTATATTAATTTATTACTATCTTGAAACTGAACTTGGGAGTCTTAACAAGGAGAAACTGAGAATTCAAGAGTCATTTTTTAGGATCTTGGAAACAATAATTGTAGTAAACAGTATTTGATTAATTTGATATTTTTATTAAAATAACTCTTTTGATTAAATTGTTGTATGCAACACAAAGCAGAAATATTTTCCATTTGAGATATGAATAAGAGTAGATATCCACTTGTTAACTGTTTCAGTAACAATTGCAAATCGTTTGTCATTTAGTTTGTGGTGTGCATAGAGCTTACAAGGGTTATTTAATTATTAGGTTTATTCATGTGGGATTAGTATTTTTAACACCGGTGCCACTTTTTACACTTGATTGTAAGGTAACGATAAGTGGATTAGCTGTAATGACATTTATATGAAATAGCATGGACACTCTACTGTAAAAGGCATAAAAGACTATCGACACTTGAAAAGTTTATAAATCGATTTAAAATAGAATTTTCTACTAAATAGAGTTACAGTATTAGGAAAAAAATGTTATATGTACCTTTATGGACCTCAGTTGCATGTCCATCATCTTGACAGCAAAACTGCACTTACGGCTCTTAGTACATAAATATAGTTAAACACAATCTAGTGGCCGGTTGCACCAACCTCCGGTAAATCGACAGATTGTTGAAACTTGGTTTCTAACCACGATCTTAAATTTTACGTGGAACTGTTGCACCGACAAAAATAAACTTGGTTTCATAAACTCGTACTCATTCGGAAGATTGAGGAATGTGATTGGTTACATGATTTGAAAAAGCACCGCCAAGTTTGTTTTTAGCGTGTTGTTTACGTTTATTAACACTTAACCTCAAATTACCACTGACTTTCACGTTTGTGTTTTACCTTAGTTTTGTTAATTGTTGTTGACAATAATGAATTTAAAATTAAGTTCTGAAGAACCATCAGAAGATGAAATGGAGATACTGGTTTTACTTCCCAATATAAGGCAAATTAGAAACAGAAGTGATTTATTTAATTATTACAACGAATACATTAAATACTATGAATATTGTTGGTAGGTGGTCTGGCTCAGTACATGATAGCTGCATATTTTCAAACAATTGCTT
>VTPC01090203.1:210669-231718 GCA_011009095.1 Ignelater luminosus | reverse complement strand
TTATAGGGGAATATTATATTAATCAACATAAATCAACAGTTAGTGAATTCTTAAAATAAAAAACGAACTGTACCGTCAACTACACTATAAAATGCCAACAATAGGAGAAAACCGCGATCGTCGCGTCCTCTGTTGTAAATTTAAAAACCTAGTTTGAGGTTGATCAGGTGATAACACTGTTGCCACAACAGTAAAATATATCGACAAAAACTTTAATAATAAATGTTATAAAATTTCAGATTTCAAAATTTATAGGCAGCTTTGGCTGATAGTCACGTTTTCTTCCGCTATTTTGACGAAGTTTAGTGCCATCTCTTGGTTGATGATTTTCCCCTATAATAATTAGAAATTCTTTTGCAAAACAAAGAATGAAATGTGATGGCGGATATCATCCTTGTGACATCTGACAACATTACATTTATATTATATAAACATAACCTAAAATAAATAAAATTTGAGGTTGACATTGACTGGAAGTAAAATAGAATTTTAAATAATATAATCCCTGTACATATTAAGAATTGGACAGTTTTATAATGAACCAGTGAAAATGCAAGCACGATCATGACGAAATTAAAAAAAAATCAAATATCTCGAGAACTACTCGACGTATAAAAATCGAATATCTCTAGAACTACCCAAGATATAAAAATTTAAATTTCATAGTCGTATTCAGTGTTAAAAACTAAGTCGATGTCATATATAATATCACTATGTTGAAAAATCACCATTTCCGATCCTGATTATCTCTAAAACTATTCAAGTTATCGAAATACCGATTTCATATATAGCATGTGCTGTAAAGTTATGGGAACATGGCAACAGGCAGGCAGACAGACAGACAGAATGTATGAATTCAGATACAAAATTTTTTAAATTTCATTGAAAATGCCACATTCAAAGGTAGTAGATAGTCTATGACCAAGGTCTGTAAATAATAATATGTTGTGAAAGGTAGGTCATCCTATATGTTTCTCTCAACAAGTTCAATCACTAATGCCGGCTAATACTGAAAAACAGACACCTTCAAAATGTGTTCAAAATTACATTGAAAACTACTATTACATTACAGCAATCAATTTTTAACAGTTTTTTGATTTCCAACATAAATTGTTATAAAATAATGAAAATAACATTGCTTACGTTAATCTAACCCTAATTTTTTCAATCACAAATGGCTACTAATACAAGGACCTATCTTTCACAGCGCACAATTATTATTTATGGGCCTTGGTCTATGACCTATCATCTCAGATTCATTTGACTATATCAACTATTATCCTATCTTAAATATAATAAAAGTAGTAAATAAGAAATGTTATTTAGATAACCTTTTATTACTAATCTACTCATGTAATTAATATATCTAATAGTGTGTAGAAAATGTATCTCGAGCCAATTGCCCTGTTTGCCTGGAAGATATTCATACATCTCGAATTCCTTGTCATATACCTGATTGTGGACATCTTTTACATCGTACATGCTTCGAACAATTGCTTCAGTCAGGACATTACGCTTGCCCCATTTGTCAAACATCTCTTATGGATATGACACAACTATGGAAATATTTGGACAATGAAGTAGCACACACACCGATGCCACCAGAATATAGTGAATATATGGCTGACATTCTTTGTAAAGATTGCCATAAGGTAATATTTACCCAATAATAATAACATTTTAGAAAGAAGTAAATTATTTATTTTGCAGGAAAGTACTGTGAAATTTCATGTAGTTGGTTTAAAATGCACCCATTGTGGTTCATATAATACTTGTCGCATAAAAGGCCCTCCCTCACCACTAGAAGGTAAATGTTTCTCATTATTTTTTTTAGGTCAGTGAAAATTATTGTGAAAACTAGAAGGGTACAGAAAATCAAGTTTTGGTTTTTATCAGAAATAGACATTAAAATTGGCACAGTCAAGTATAAAAGTATCAATCGATAGTGTTTGCAAGTTTTTTTGTATTCTGATTTAGAATTTCATATAAAATTGTAAAAGTGTAAAGCATTGATAAATGCTTAAATAAAAAGGTTTGATTTTAAAATCGGCTTTAGGTTGCTCTCACTTCAATAAAGAATGAGGTAAAACTAGATTTAAACTTTTTCTAAAAAAATCCTTTTTGTTTAAACATCTTATAAATATGACCCATATCTTTTATAATGAATATTACTGCTTTAAAGACAAGTAATAACAATATTATCTTCAGGTGCTACCGGATCAAGCACTACAAATAGAGTTGGTCTTTCATCAAATACTCGTCGGATGGAAGATCGTAGAGAAAACAATTCTGATGGAGATTCCTTAGTTGCTACAAGACAAACAAGCAATAAATAAACTATACAGATAGAAATCTTATGAATAAATTCAGTTTGTATTCCCAAAACCTTTATTTACTTTTGATTTTTAGTGTACTTTTACTAAAAATTTTCAGTTGGAAAAGCTTGAGAATACAAATATAATGATAAGGAGTGCGTTTTCTAAAAAAAATAATTTATAATTTTTGTAATTTGTTATTTCAGAGAGAATATTAGCATGGAATGAATTTGTGGATTTCTGAAATTAGAACAAAAATAAAAGATTTAAAACAAGCCACTGATTGCAAATTTATTTACCATATGTCACAAAGGTTTTTGGAAAAACTTTAAGTTGCTATAATAAACACTAAGTTCAATTTTCAAAAATGTCTTCCACATAAAATTATTTCTACAAGTATCAAAAATGATTTTGGGCGGTTGCAACATTAAAGTACCATATTTTTATAAGATCCTATCAGTACTACTTTCCGATTTTGGACTTCTCAATTATTGTTGTTTATTATTCTAGTAAGTACTTCCAAAAAAATTTTGGATGATCAAATCTGTTAAGTGTTTGGTGGTTGTTTTATTTTGTTCATTTGGTACCAGATTTCTTCTAATGGTCGCACATGACACATTGAATTTTGAAGTAATGTACTCATCAAAGTTCTGATTCTACATTATGGCACTGTTTACCACGTCCTATACTCTTGGTTCGGATGAACTTTGAGAGAAATCACTTTCGGGCAAGTTCAAGCATAGGTTTGTTTGATCACAATCCCTGATTATTATTGAAATTATTGCAACAAGAATGATGTGAGTTGCACAAAAGTTAACAATTGCACGTTTGAGCATTTGTCCAACTAAATTATAAACATATCTCTGTATACCTCGTTTTCATACTATTCTCATAAACGTTGGACAAAATTAAGTTATTTAGTTAACAACAGCGTAATTCTTATTTTCAATGGTAACCTGATTATACTTTTGAAATAATTAGTAATTAACATGGTGACCACTGCTATAGCATAAGTTGTTTCCCTGAGATACCACTGGTTTATAATAGGAGGTTACATTAATTTTGAAATCAACTACCGCAATATTGGCAATAAGTATGTGTTGACAATGCTTCCTAGGTAGTGACAGTCATGTTACAATGCTTGAATAGGATACTAGTTCAAACCTACACAGCATAAAAATGCTTGTATAAATTTGCCAGTAAAGTGGTAGTTGGTATGCCATGGTAAAACCCAACTACCATTCACTATATTGGTAGTTGGTTGTCAACTTCAAAGTTTAAAAAATTCCAAAAACTCTTGTGACAAATGTTAAAAGGTTCTTCCTCGAAATCTAGATATAATTAGGTACGCTTTTAATAAATAAATTTTTAAAGGCATTATATCGTTTAGTTTTAAACTGCTTGTGTAATTTATTCTCTTACACCTGTAGAATTAGGTTACAATTTTGGGCCCTGTTATTAGAAACAGAAAAAAAATTAATGAATTGTTTGTAGTTCCAAGAAAAATACTTATACGTTAAAGGTGTCCATTTATAGATTCTACTCTATAAAGAGATCTTACTAGTCACAGAATACATTTTTGATGTATGTATTCAATCTTTTGCACTCCTCATCATACGTTTTAAACATTAAAATAATTTTCTTTTTGTGTAGCTTACTGGAGAGTATTAATTGTTACGCTTTTAATACAATTGAATCTCAAATATTTAAGATTTGTCAAATTGTCAAAAAACTGTTTTTTTAAATTTCAGTGTGTGTTTGATTTTGTCTTCGGTATGTTTAGTACTTCTTTGCAACTTGATAATTTGTATTTTCTTAAAGAGTTATAAGCCAATTACGTGCTGCTATTTTATTTATAAATTATTATAACTTCTTGGGTGATATTATAAGCAGTTTTTAAATATCTAGAAGTATTGAAAAAATGTATTTATTAGATGTAATTGCTCATTATAATTGAAAAGCGAAAAGATATTTATTTTGTGTATAGCTTCTTAATCTTAATTATTTTTTAACATTGGCAGTACAGTATTTTAACTATTTCTCAGGTTACATTTTTTGACGTGATAGATAGTACTGTTTTTATTCATAATAAACAATATAGCAATAATACAATAAAATTTGTATGTGCCAAGTAGATATTTGTGTAATAAGCTTTAGTTTATTATACAACCATTAATCTGTTTTGTAGTGGCTGCTTGTGAAAAATGTAAAAGTGGTTTTATATAAGGAGTAAAGGCAGCTCGAAGTTGAACTTTGTGACAGTTATTGTTAGTAATATTCTTTTATTAAAAAACAAATATGAGAAAACAGTATAACTATTAATGCATGTTGAATCAGAATGTGATTTTAAATTTCTAACCATGTAAAAGAGGAATTATGTGTGTGTATTATTGGTCATCCAAGTCAAGGAAAAATTTTAATGCGCTATGGCAAATCTATTCTTATTTACCATCTATCTTGTTATATTTTATGTATCCCTTGGGCTTTCTTATAGTTGATGATTTTATTTCTTGGAAACTTAATTATATTATATTGCACTGAAAGTAACGACTACTTAAACAATGCAAATGCAACAGTTATTTTGTAGATTCTACTATATAATACAAGCAAGTTGATTATTTCTGACAATATTTGTCCATTCACCATGTAGAATACGAGTGCTTATTATCCAAAAACAACAACTATGAGTAGGCCTACAAATTATATTTGATGAGAAAATTAAAAAAAAAAGTATAATGAATTCATTCTTAAATTAAATTTGACTTGACATTCTTTTGATGTGTTGCTACAAGAATCTGTCAACGAAATCGAACAGTCATTGGTTACTTAGACAGATAATCAATTGGTTAATAATATATTTTGAGTTGGATCAATATAAGTTGCAAAAATAAAAGAAAATGTAAGACAACTAAAAATAATAATAAAAAAGTATTTTAATTTCAAATTAAATCTAAAATATTGTCACCATTATTTTCCATGGTGTAAAATTGTCTTCATATAACAATAAAAAAAATAAACAATTAGTTTTTAATTGTTCGTTATCGTGAACAAAGTGTATTTTCTTAATACACTGTTAAACAGCAGCAATTGGTGACCTAATTACAGGGTAGGCTGGGACCACTTGATGGTTGGAAATGTCAATTTATACAGAAACTAACTAATCGAGTGACCCTGCCCTACCTTGAAGTTTAGGTTGCCAACTTCCATTGATGTATGCCTTATATAAAACTGCCTCTGTTGTATTACATGAAATGTACTTCTCAGAATTGTATTTTAATAGATAAATGTTAATAAATTGTGCAACAACATAATAAATGATATAGGAAAACTTGTGTCAGTTTGTTTTATTTGTATTCTCTCTAGTTGATCATAAATGAATCATGTTTTGTTAAAACTGATACCCAGGTAATTGAACCTGACGATTAATTCTCTTAAAACTCAATAATACTGTTACTTTGGTCAAACATCAATAGAATTCTTTAGTTTTGCAAAAAGGTTTCTCTGTCATCTACAAGGTACCAAAGGTCTCCAGGCTAATTTCTATAGAAGAATTAATTAAGGAAGTAAGCAAGATACTCACATGATGAATGATATTGGTACAGGGACATCATCAATAGGAGGAAGCCACGTGACCACGAAATTTACTGTTGGTTAGGCAACACATCTTGCACTGTTGGCAGCTCTGTTGTAATAAAGAATTATGTAGTTCTCCAGTGGCGTAGTATTGGATATATGATGAAACTACTTAGAAACTTAAATATTTGAAGATAATTATATATAAAATTGGAAAATTAAAAAATGACAATATATTGAAGATATTTTTAAAAACAAGAATTAGATAAGGCCCAAACAATGCTGATGTAGCTGTTCAACAAGAGCTTTTTAGTTATTTTTTCAATTTTATTAAATTTAACTGTCCACTATGAAGAATTTTTCATAAAAAGATAATTATGCAGGTAGGGTAAACGCACCAATACCTGGTCATTTAAAGAATATTTGAAGTTCAAACTCATTTAAATTTAAAACTAAATATTTAATAATGAATTTTTTTGTATAGTTCTGCATGCATAAATGATATACATACTCAATCATTAAGAGTCATTAAATGTTTAATTTTATACTTAAAAAAACCATTTATCAAAATCGGCACTTTGGCAGCCGTCTTAACACAATCGTGTTCTGGGAATAATAATTGACATGTAATTTTTATTTTCTGAAATTAATGTAACATAATACTTAGAACTAGGTATGCTAGATAACAGAACTGAAAATCACAATTATTTCAGCTGCCATAATTTATTTATAAAAAAATAATTCATTAGGTAGCAGGTTACTAGAATTTAATTAAAAATAATGGCTTACATTTATCTTAAATTTTACAATTTCATTTAGTTATTTTACATTTTATTGCAATTTATGTACAAATTACATAAATGGTTCGATATGGCCTCTTGGATTTCATCATCCAATAATTGTTCGATAAAAGGTGTTAAAATATTATCTCGGTATCTTTCTCCACTGATTGTGTTATTAAAAAACAATGGACCATAGATCCTGCATCTTGACATCGCTACCCATACACCAACCTTCTGGGGATGCAAATTGGTTTCTTCATAATTGTGGGGATTCTCTGTGGCCCAGGTTCTGTAATTTTGGCTGTTCACATAGCCTGACAAATGAAACCATGCTTCATCTGACATAAATGTAATATTTAATATGTCATCGTTGTTCAAGTGTTGCATAAACCACTGACAGTATTAAACTCGTAATTGATGATCATGCGGAAACAGTTCTTGTATTACAGACACTTTATAGGGATGCATTCGTAGTTTCTTTTTTAATGCAACTTGGCAACTTCCATATGAAAGTCCTGCGGAAAAAGTTGTTGGTTAGATTATGGTTTAAAATAGTTTAAATTGTTTAATGAATATAAATAATTCAGAAATAAATAGCAGTGCCAGTTTTTTATTTAAGTTTGCTAATAAAACAATTGAATTACTACAAGTGATAATTTCAAAATAATTAATAATTTAAAACATGAATGAAGCAAAACATATTATTTGTTTAATGCAAATAGATTCCTACCTGTTTCAGTGGCTAAGTGTTTAATGGATTTATGGGGACTACGATTCATTCGCATCTGCATGTCCTTGAGAACTTCATCAGTTAATACGGTTGGTCTACCAGATGATTTGCCTTTGCATCGTAGTGGACTTGCACTTCAGGAAAAGCATGTTCAAATTGTTGGATATAAGATTGTAATGAATAGGTCCGTGAACCATCTGCATTCTGTGTTCCACTTCGATAGTGAGCTATTAAAATAAATTTATCTTGTTCGCTTGTAAAAGGCATCGCAAAAACGTAACCTTCCAAACTGAAATAATTATGCAGTTTTAAAATTTATTATCACACTTTGAATGCGTTAAATCTAACTTACCTCGGTTAACTCACAAAAAACAGATTTAGTCTTGAAAAAGACTGAATTTTAAATAGAACAAAATAAACTGTAGAAAACGCAAAACAGAGACCAAGAAACCACGGAACGTACGCACGCCGATGTAATTTTAGGTTAGAAATATACTCGTGAGGGAGTATAGCCAACGTTGAAAGGTAACATTTCGCGCCACTTTTAAATTAGTGGTCACGTGGCTTCCTTCTATTGATGATGTCCCTGTATACTTTGTATGTACACATGGTATTTGCAAACATATTTATTAAATTGTAGACCTTGTATGCTATGTTTCATTATTTTTATTTGTCATCATTTGCCAAAAATTAAAATTAGATAAAAATAAAATTTATTTTCAAAATTATTTAGAATGAAGCAATTACCAAGAATACCTTCGTACTTTGTATCTACTCTCCTTTTACTTATTAATGAAACTTCTTTAACAAGAAGAAAAAGGACAAAATCAGTTACCATACAATTTACATATCAACTCTTACAAGGAGGAAATGCTCCCCTAGCTAGGCATGAAGGCCTCTCCTTAGAGATCCAAGTCCTGAACCAACACAACAGGCAAACTCCTAAGTGGACACGAGGGTCCTCTCAGAGTCCCACACCAACACTACAGGTGGAGAGCCTCAGAGTTGAAAGTAAGATTATCTTAGAGAAACTACTTATTATCTAGCTATTAAGATAATAAATAAAAGTAATAACAACAATGAGCCATTAAGCTTATAATTTGCCATTTTTGGCTATGTTCATCCAATGTGACCCTGCTGCATTTTCCAGTTTGTCTGTACACCTTAATTTTGGTTTTCCACATCTCCTTTTTGCTAGATTTGGCACCCACTTTGTAGTTCTGTCACATGCCCAGCCCATTTCCATTTCTAGATCTTGCAGTGCTGTATTACATTGCAATTATCTACCACCATGTTTATGAATTTCATTCACTTTAAGTTTGATTTTTAATATTATTCTTAACATTTTATTACTTGTTACTGCAAGTTTCTTTTATAGAAGTTTGGTGGATGCCCAGGTCTGTGCCTCATATAAATAGCATTGGGATCACACATTTATTAAAAACTTTGATTTTTAAATTAGGTGAACATATATTTTTTAAAGCCCAGAACTCTTTCCAGCCTTGATTAATTCTGTTGGATTCTCTTTCATGATTGTTTTCAAATAAGAGGATTTGACCTAGATATATTGTTTCTACAGCACTATTTACTGTTTGTAAGCTGTTCGCACCGCATCATCTACAAACCTTAAGTTGGATAAAAGCTTTCTACTTATATTTATTCCTTATATTTTTCCATTGTAGTTCTCTGAATATCTTTTCTAACGTGGCATTAAAGAGATAAGGGGTCACCTTGGCGAACTCTTTTTATTGGGAATTCTGATCATCTTTTTTCATTTTTATATGAGTAGTCATAATTTTTGTAGATGTCTTTTATTACATTTATATATTTTCTTTCTATTCTTTGTTCTTCTAATGCTTCCCATATGTAGTGATGTTTCAATGAATCGAAAGTTTTAGCATAGTTCACAAAAGCAATAGAAAGCAGAAGATTATATTCATTGTGGTTCTCTTATTATCTGGTTGGTGTTAATGTAAGTGTGATTTATGAAACCCTGCTTGATCTTCATCTAGTGTTGTAGATTCTATTATGTATCTATATACATTGGAAATGAGGCTTATCAGTCTATATTTAGAAATATTTTTTGTGTCCCCTTTTTTATTATTTGGCTAATGATTTTTTCAATACCATATTTTAACATTTCATTTGATATTTTATCTTGTCCTGCTGTTTTTTAATTCTTTGTTTTTCTCATTCTGATTTGTTTTAATTTCAGGTATTATTTCTACCTGGTTTTGGGCCTTAATTTCTTGATTGTTTAATGTATAGTCTGTTAAATAAGAACATGTACGGCATAAGTAGACAAAATACTGAGAAATATCAAGTAGGCTATGTAAAAACAAAAATACTGCATATCTGTCAACGGTGCAGTATAACAAAAACAGTACATGTTCATTATTACGTGAGTAATTGCGTCTGTTAATAATAAGTGCTGCTTATAGTAAATGTTTTGAAAGTTTTCTTGTGTTACCATGAAAAGGGACCAAAAATGTCACTAGGAGCTGCTGCCAAGTATCTTAAAAAATCAAAATCGTTTGTTAAGAAGTGGGTAAAGCATTGTAGCATACATAAAAACATGGATGATCTTCCAAACCGTGGAAAAATTAGAAAGACTACTTCTAGAGAAGATAATGTCATTGTAAAACTTTTCAATCAAAACCCCCTCAGCAAAAACTTTCTAAAAAGGGAGTAGAAATACCTAAAATCATTATTAGAAACCGCCTTTGTAAATATGATATCAAACATCGAAGTACTTTATTAAAACCACTTATTACCGACATTCAGGTAAAAACACAAATGGAGTGGGCACAAGAAAACTTGAATCGAGATTGGGATAATGTAATATTTATGGATGAAGCATCTTTTTGGTTGTCAACATCTATTAATTATGTGTGGTGTGTAAAAGGTAAAAAACTCATTCAGCGCACTGTGAAACACCCTGGAAAGATCCACGTTTGGGGATGTTTTAACAGAAGAGGTTATGGAAGATTATTGATATTTAAACAAAATCTAGACGAAAATTTATGAAGGAAATCTACCAGCATGCGTTAGTACCATCTGCAGATAAATGGTTTGGGAAAGGAAATCGCAACTGGCTGTTACAAGAGGACAATGATCCCAAACATAGAAGTCGACTTGTTCTATTTGGAAAGAAGAAAACTGTACAGACTTTAGGCTGGTCCTCGCAGTTGCCAGATGCAAACCCTACAGAAAATGTTTAGGCGTTAATGAAGATGAAGCTACAGAGTCTAATAATAAAGAACCAAATACATTTAGCTCATAAGGTAAGGGAAATATGGGAAATATGGAAAAGTTTACCAATACAGTACGCAGAAACATTAGTTGAAAGCATACCCTGAAGATTTTAGGCCATCTTAAGTAACAACGGTAACTGGACTTTAATGTTTCAAAAAAATTAAATTGTATTTTGATTTTCTTACGTTTTGTAACGATTATGCTGTACACATTCTTATTTAACAGACTATACAAGTTTTGTAGAAGTTAGATACAATTTGGTGTACTTTTTGTCTACTGTATTGTTTTATTTTCGTTGTAAAGGTCATTTTGCCTTAGCTATTGTCTTCTAGCTTGTTTTTGTTGAACCTCTATTAAAATACGAATACAAAGGTAAACGATACTGCTGTGAAAACAGTGAAGTACGTCGTCAGGACCAATCAGAAGGATACAGAAAATTGTAAAATCGTCAGATCTGGGAATCTATTGCCCAGCTCTAGCAATAGTGAATTGCAGCTGTCGTTCGCCTCTTTTCCGCCATATTTACAAAATTTAGAGGCATTTGTTGGTTTATGGCTTTTACCAATGTCGCTTTTTCTAAAAATCAGATTTACAAAATCAAAATTTAGTAAAAATCAGCATTTTTATTGGCGACCAGGGCCAGCTCCAATCATTCCAGCGCCCTTAAGCAGATTGCTTTTGCGCTTCCATGAGTGCCAATAGGGAAATCCCATCAGGAGCTTCCAAACAAACATGGGGGGATCTCCTCAGGCTTCAAACCAAACATGCCAGTCTCTCTTCAAACTACAGACATGAGGCAGGATCCTTGTAGGACAACCCTACTTGTGCAGCTTGGCGCCCTTAGATTGCACCTAACGTTTTGAGTTGATCCTGTTGGCAAAGTCAGTATTTTTGCATTTATTAGAAATTCCAGACAATATCATTAAAGTACCTTTTATTTATATTTTCTTAATTCCATGACTTTTTCTCTATTTAACTTTTTTCCTGACTTTTCCAGATTTTTCTTGTTTTCCAGGTGAGGCTGAACTGTGGATTCATGATTACGTAATAATTAGAAATGGTAATGTTACACAATATCCAATCCATAACAAGTTTAGGGCAGATTTGCTTGCTTTACATTAAAAAGGTTGCATTGCAAAATTCATGAAAATTATACGTAACCAGTAGCAGTGCTTATGGCCAAGTAATTTATTTGCTACCAGCTTTTTGTGCTCTGCTGCTCTTTATATTTGAGTTGTCCAAGATCAAGCAAGCAATTAATGGCAGCAGCTCCTAGACACAAGCAGTATCACTAACTTTAAACCGGGCATATATTATGCTATTCGGTAAAATTTCTGGTCCCAACTAGTCATGTGTGATATAATACAAAACATTGATTACAGGCTTCTATATTTGAAGTGAAAGATTCTGAACTAATTGCAATGTTGGTTGTTGGTGAAGAATGATTATTGAAATTTAAAAACGTGAAGCATTAAAAGTGTTTAAGAACACGCAAAGATAGTTCATTGCTTGTTTATCCTCAATTGCATAATTCTAAAAGAACACCTCTAAATTATACTAAAAGGTGGACAATAATATGTGCAATTATTCAATTCAAGATTAATTTTCTGAAAGGTTATGTATTTTTGCTAATATTATGTCAAGAAACGTTTATGCATAGCAGTTCTTATTTAAATACTTTGCTAATTTTTAAACTGCATAATCTGTTTTATTACACCAATACTAGAATGAGTAATATGTGGATAGGGTTAAAGAATAAACATAAGGTAACTTATTAGGAACTATTTATTACACAAATTGCACCATTACTACAAGGCAAAACAAACAGAATTCCTGAGTTGGGTTTTTTGACGTTAGTAATTTTTTGGAATGCCCAAAAAAAATTAACCATGTAATAATGGCTTTTTTACAATGTTTCTATTATTCAACTGCATTTCATTATAACACTAATAATGAAAGTGTATCAAAAAAATGAACACATGCACCTATCTTAACACGACTACACACTTTTAAACTTAGTGAATCAATCATTTATGATAAAAAAAATGCAGAATAATAGTAACTCTATAGTACTTTGATGTAACTATAGATTATCTACTATGTTTGTTAAATCTAAAAACATACATCAAACAAAAATAAATTCTTAGATAAGCTCTTTCTTATTGCAATTAAGAGCGAAAATCAAAAACAACTTAATAAATTATGTTAACATTTTTTAAATCTTTGATTTTCACTACTACATGATTATCTAATCAGTCTTTAAACATTTCCTAATACTATTATCTATTTGAAATTACGAACATTAATGCCACAAATACAATAATGCACCATTAGTTAAAAAACATATACAACATTATTTAATCTAAACTTATAAAAAGTCGAATAATTCTGAATTACTCGTAATTTAATAACATAATTTCATGTTGTACATTAACTACTTTACCTGATTTTTCTTTCTTTAAAATTTGTATACACAGCACTGTAATATTTTTGTCTTAAAGACCATGTACAATTAGAAATTAAATGATACATGATACCTAATTATTTTTTTTGCTAAGTATACACAAATAAAAATACTAACATATTCATTCATTGTTATATTTTTTAACTATGTATGTATATGTAATATCCTCAAGCACAAAAAGCACACACTTGATTAGATTATTAATTTTAATTCAGAAAAAAAACTCTTGAAATAATCACATAAGCCAACATAAATTTTAAAACAGATATATATAATAAGGCCACTAACTAGTAATTAGCAAAACATGGCACGTAAATAAGACAATTAATTTAGTTGAATATAATTTCTTTGAGAACTGAAAGTTTGTATAAAAAAAATACAAAAGTTGATTTTAATTGTTCTTCGACTTTGCTCAATATTTAAAGTAATGTTGCTGTATACTAAATGCATAAGTGTTGAACAAGTATCAATTTCATGATAAAATAAATATTTTATGGTACCCCATCTTTATTGTAATTGTCACATTATTTTGAAATTCGTCATTGGTCAATAAGAACTTTTTAAATAAATAAAAAATTAACAATAATTGTTCAGTAAATATGGTTTATAAAATGGAAACCTTTGTATTCCTTTATTTCTTTAGCTAAAATCTGAAATGCAATACTTCAATTGCAAGAGAAGCACAACAGTTGTCCACCTCTGATGTTTTTTTATCAGAACATAATGTAGGAAGGGTTTGCTGGCCACGAGCAACAATTTGTCGAATACAAGCTGTAGATGTTTGTAATACAGTAATTGCTTCTAGTCTTAATTTCCCAAAAAATTTAACATTTAATAAACAATAGCTATTGCCTTTGTAGGTCTATCTGATATGTCTTCAAGTAACTATGACTTTCTGTAATATACTTTAATAATGAGATCTACAGCCTGCATGTTTAAATTTGTTGCTTATTAGCTGGCAAAACTCTGAATAGGGACTACATTTTAACGTAAAAAGAATAAGAGTTGGAACAGCTCTGGCGCTTTTTCTATTAAAAATGTATCGGTAACAGTACAAAATAATGTGTGATCCTATTTACATATTATCTTGACATCTACACAAAAAAAGATACATTCACAACTGTAACTATATAATCTGTTCCAGATTATAAAACATCAAGGTGAGCCATAATTTATATGTCAAGCATAAAATTAAATCCAAGATTTTGTACTATAAATTAAATTGAAGATTTTGCACAACTCATGTTTCTATTATTTGACCATGAGATGCAAATTATTCAAAATTTGAGTCTCATTCGTAAACAATTGGTGTTTTCTAACAGTGCCATAACAACAAATGGATGGTTGACTATTAGGAATTATAGTGAACAATGCTGTTGTGACAAGCACATCATCATAAACAGCCAAAAAGTTGTAAAATTATCAGATCTAGAGATGGCAATGCTGGTTACAGCTGGTGTTCACTACTTTTCCCATCATATTTGCAAGATTTAGCGCCATCTGTTAATTGATTTTTATTATCAAATTTTCATGGGTAGCTCCAATATTTTATAATCTGGAATGAATTAAAGAATCTTGATGCATTTCCATGTTTAGTAGAAAGGAAAAAAAGAATAGAAAGGTAGAGATTATGAGTTAATCTTGATTTTAACACAAATAAGTTATTTGTTCATATTCTTTCATTATGTATATGAAAATCAAAAATTCAATACTGTTTGAAAGTAATTCAACATTTAAAACTACCTAGCTTACAATAAATACTGAATTTGGAGAGTTAATTTATGCGTAAATGCTAATGAGATCATTTGATAATTTTCTTTATAACATCAGCATTTTCCAAAATTAACTAATTGTATTTAATCTATCTTTTAAACTACCTAAAATAGAGAGTGATTACTATTTATGACATTATTGGCTAGGCTTTTTCTAAAACACAAAAATATCATTCATAATATGACCTAAGTAGGTTAGGTATAATATTAAATACATATAACTTCTTTTTATTATCTGTAAAGCAGATTCAATTTATTAAAGTCAAGGAAGTTCACCTAATATGTTATTTAATAACGTGTTATTGTTTCCGACACTTATTGTTATACCTAACCTCAATGTTCATTTAACTATTCCTATCTATTTAAGTGAACTAACAAATTAGTTAGCTTGAGAAAACGCAGTTTTGGCTGCCGCATCAGTTCTGACCTACTTGAGTTGAGTGATTTGATGAAAAAATACTACTAATGTGTTTCTCTTTAACTTTATACTTAACCTCATTACTTATATTTCTGAATTTTGAGACACACACACACACACAATGTTGACTGTTTAGAATATACCAAAGTATTATTTAGAAAAGTCCAAGTATTTGTTGAAAAGTATAGACTAAGTTTTCGAAAAATATAAATAATCATGACCAACAATCCATTTAACAAAATTGAAGACTGCCACCATGCTTGAAAAAAAAACTGTAACTGCTTAATTCTTTTTGATTTAGTCTGTGCTATGATTATCACCCTATTGATTTAAATGTGACACTGAATGAATTTCCTATTGATATTGATTACTCAATAGTAAAAAACAACATTGAAAAATGCACGTTCATATTCAAGTCATGAATGCATAAACAAATAACTTATTTGTAAGCAACATAACTAAACTAAACTATTAAAGTAATCATAAAGTAAATATATACTTACATTCAGAGGTATACTGTTTACTAAATAAGACAAAAAACAGTTATACATTTTATAATACCAGGTTATTATAAACTACAGTCTTATATTGCATTAAATGCCTGAGTTTTAACACTATAAAAATATTCAAATGTAAATAAGCTTCAAAAATTTCTTAAGTTTCTCCTTCAGTCTTATAACTCAGTCTGTACGTTGCGTTTAAGCAGACTACATTTTTATTAATGGTAACTTAAAGTTTTGGTGAAAAAAGACTTCCCAACAAGCTAATACTCAAAATGATAAAATAATTTTCAAAATAACAATTAAAAAACCAATAGAGGAAAGTTGAGAAATCTAAAAGAACCTAAGGTTCATTTGAAATTGGCACAAAAACCTTAATTATTTCTTTAGGAAATAAATTTGAAATATATTCCTGAGTTAGTTGCACCCTGAGAACGAGGTAGATATTAAAATGTTTTATCTTGTGAAGATAATAGATATTAAAAGTGATAAAAATTTAAACAACAAGACCAGTATCAAAATATTTGCACTCTATCATTGCCAAAATCGACTACAACAATACGTCCTTCTGGGTTAAGGCAGATACCACTAGGACGATCTAATTCACCAGGACCTTTACCTTGCTGTCCTATTTTCCATAAAAAGTTGCCATTGCTTTCGAACACTTGAATGCGATTATTACGAGAATCAGCAACAATAATTCGACCTTCATCATCACACACGATACCCTGTGGTCTTAAAAACTGTTTAAAACCAGAACCTTCACAACCAAGAAACTGTGCTTGTGCAAACCGATGATCAATAATTACAATACGATGATTATTGAAATCAGTAACAATTATACTACCAGTAGGAGTAAAACAAACACCTCTTGGTGAATCAAAATGTTTCCACATAGGACTGGTACCTTCAAAACCGTATTTGTTTATGAAGGCACCATCGTTAGAAAAAACTTGTATACGATGATTTCTAGTATCTGAGACAACTATATTACCAACACAATTAACAGCTACATCCCATGGATAATTAAATTGACCATTACGGCCACCTTTTTCTCCAAAGGCACGTACAAAAACACCTTCAAGAGTTAAAATTTGAATTCTGTGATTATCTTTATCAGCAACAACTATTCTTCCTGCTGGATCAACAGCTACTCCTGCTGGTCGGTCAAATTGTCCTGGACCTGTGCCTTGACTACCAAATTTATGAGAAAATATGCCATTTGCACGAAAAACTTGAATTCTATTATTACTACGATCTGCTACAATTATGTTACCAGCACGATCACAACAAACACCCCAAGGTCTGCACAACTGTCCATCACCTTCACCTTCTGATCCTACTATTAATGACACATTGCTACATTCTCGAGCGATAACAGGACGTGGGGCACCTAAGACTGGTCGACCTCTTGGAGCTCCTCCTACCTGTAATTCGGGTTCATCTTTTAATTCCACTGGAGGAAGAAATGGTACACTTGACATTTGTAATTCTTTAAGCCTAGCACGTACCATTAAATTGTTATTAGATATATTTAAACTACCTAAAGATGAAATAGCACGTAACAAATTTACATCAGGTGCTACAAACACTATGTTGTCGTCTTCACATGGAGTTAAATCTGGCCTAATTGAACGAATCTGTTTTAGTTCATTTGCTGCCTTTTCATTCACCGATATTATTTCTAACCCATTATTCGTTTCTAAAGATTCATTAAGAAGGTCTGATATGCGGGCTAGCTTTGCTAGTGCATGCCGAAGATTTTCCATTTGTGAATGTAATGCTTTGCCTTTCATGTGCCTCAATTGATCAATTCTATGTAAAAGTTCACGTTCTCGTTCTTCTAAAGCTGCTACATATCTGTAAAATAAAACACAAATTAATACAATTTTAGTAACTAATTTATTTTTGCATTTTAAAGATGCATCACTATAACATACCTCTTTGTCACGTTGCGAACGTCAGTAGCTGCCTGCATTATACGTACGTCGACTGCTTCAGTCCTACGTTGAACATTATCAATTGCTTCTCGAACTGCTGCAATGGCTGCTCTAGTTTCCACGCCAAGTTTTGCAGCATTCGCTTTAGCAGCCTCAACTGCATCTTGAATGTACATTAATTGGTGACCATTGTGATCAATAAGTGTACATTCAGTACAAACAGCAGATGAACAAGTCTCACAATACAGCCTTGGTTCATGATTTAAATCACAAAAATTACTACTTGCTCCAACACCAGAACTACATGGACTGTTACTTGCCTAAATTAAACAATAAAATACTTATGAGCTAAAATTTCTGTTAGAAATACCAACCTGTGAAGATCCTACCGAGCCTAAAGAATCTGGAATATTATTCACATCCTTTGTAAATCTTACAATTCTGTGGTCTTTGGTAATTCTTACTCGCTGGTGTGCTCTTACACATGGATCACAGAGCATTTCGCTACAGTCTCGACATCTAGATGAAGCAGAAGTACCTTCTTCACAACTTGAACACATCGGAACATCATCATTTGTCACAGCCTTAAAATTGAACAAAGGTAAGTATCAGGAATAACTATACTTGTGCTTTAACATAATTAAATATCCCTTTTTCTAATTATACTAACCTGCAAGAGGTCACTAATAAAACTATCTACAGAATTTGGTTCTGGAGACACATGTGATGGTATAGAAAGTGGTAACGAACTTGAAGTATTGTTAGGAAAACCTGGCCCTAAGCAAGACATGGTTTTTTCTGAATATCTTTCAGGTTGGGTCTGGCTTGTATTAGACACTGGAGCCATACTAAAAGAAAAATCATTTCTTAGAATACACATTTTAAAACATCAGCTTCTTATTTTAAATAGTAAATTGACATACATAAAAATTACTGACATTTCAATTTATAAGATAAAAGTTTAATTTTATGTAAAATTACAATAGCAAACATTACTCACAATTAAATAAGACAAAAAATTTATAAAATACACAGGAAAATTTAAACATGAGGTCCTCCAAACATTTTATTCTGCCGTTTGTATTTTTAAAATACCCGCTTTTAATTTGAATTTTGATTTGACCTGTCAAATAATCCATAGAAACACAGTATGTGCGAATTTATGTCTGGAATAATTGTAATATTTCGAATTTCTTTATTAGATTGGTATTGAAAAGATACCTGTTGATTTTCATTTAGTAATGTTGGTATTCCAGATTCATTACTGATGTTGGATGTATTAAATTATTTGAATTTATTTATAGTACGGACAGACGACGGAAGTGTAAATTACAAAGAACTACCGAAAATCCACTTAATAAAGTAAATACAGTTTATCTCATTTCTGTAATTCCTGCTAAATTTTTGTCATGTTGGTAACAATACCTTCTAAACACTAGAATTTTTCATTGTTATTTATGTTTTTATTTAAAATCAGAGGTTAGATTGTCATTCAGAAAAAGTAAATGTTTGCATTTCGTAAAGTTACCTTTTGTTGTTTGTTTATTATTTGGAATAAAAATTTATTTTTTGTTTCTTACTTCAATACGCATTGTAATCAAAATTATTTGCACATATAAACGAATTTACTGCATTTTAACCCTATTTTGACTTATCACATTCGTTTGACAGAAGATTTTCTAGTGAGAAATGTGTAACTAGAAATAGCATAAATAAGTTTGGGGTATAACAGTGCATGCAACTAAAACCCTAAACATTTGAAATGGACTGGAATTATAGAAATGAGATAAGGTATAGTAGCTAAAGTTGCAGCTGCTGTTTATTTCCTTTTCCGCCATTTTGATGAAATTTAACGCCATCCATTAATACATTAATTAAAATACCCAGAAATATACAGGGTATTACACTTTAAAAACAAATAGTAGGCCTTTTTGCTATAAAAATAAAGAAGTAATTAGGTGGCCAATAAAATTAAAAGCTCCCTGTATAGCTATCAAGAATGGAAATATACAGTGTGGCCCAAGAAATGAAAAATGAGAAAATTTTTAACCAATTGATGTACAGAAATGAAAGTACTACAGATAGTAGGTGCATTTCTGAAATCGAAGTTAACGCAATCAGAATTGCAAAAAATCATATGGCATACAGGAGAGAACACAAAATTGAAAGTCGCTCAAGAGTCAAGTACCTTTAATTTTAAATTAAAGCAATTATGTTATTAAGAAAAGTTGTTTAGAATTAAGAAACATGTCTGAATATGAATATGTACTCTGCTCTTGAGAGACTTCGATTTCAGACAAGCAACCAGATTTCTGTACAATTGGTTAAAATCTTTCTCATTTGTTTCAAACTTCTTGGACTACACTGTATAGATACAATAATAGCTTTATTTCAAATTGTATTACATACATATGTCAGAGACTAAATTATATGGTTCTCATTCGATCAAAAAGTTTAGTTCTTTTTTAAATTCGTTTGCGCTATTGATGTTTTTTAAGATATCTGGGAGATCATTAAACAATTATAAGCACACGTAAGGAGGACTTTTCTCAGTTGTTGTTAATTTGTGTACTGGTTAATTTATTTACATTTAAGGTTCTTGTATTATCTGCTGTTTGCATTTCTAATTCAAATATATTTTTGTTTCAAATAAAACATCAAACATTCATAAATATAGACGGTATACGAGCCCCGTCAACTATAGGTTCGGACACGTTGGAATTTTATTTTTTTTTTTAATTTCCTTGTATTAAAAGACCAAATTACTAATAGTACTTTGGGTTATTGAAATGGTATGTAACACAGGTATTTATTAAATACTTACTGTTGCAAATTTATACAGAGATGTATTATAAAAAATTATTATTACAATATAATGCGAAAATTCTAGTCAACTATATCCTCGGACGCATTCATTTATTTATGTTTTGCCGGTACAGTAGATTAAATTAACACGTAGATTAAGTGATAACGTGTTGTTCAGAGCATAATTTAGAATTATGGCTCGAGATAAAGCTGTATCTGCGAAAATTTGCAATGTGATTATAAATTCGCATAGATTAGATGAAGGTGGGCAAAAAATCGCAAAAAAAGCTGTTACTTCCAATCTCTGCAGTTGCCAACATAATTAGAAAATATAAAGAAACAAGATCATTTGAAATTGGTAAAAGCCCAGGACGTACTCCGCAAATTTCAGACCGTGATATGCGAAGTTTGACTAAAATTGCCAAAGAAAACCGGTACCCTAATTTACGCGATTTAGGTAAATTATGGTCCGACAACATTAACAAATCAGTTTTT
>VTPC01090203.1:187941-205669 GCA_011009095.1 Ignelater luminosus | reverse complement strand
GGCAAAATCTTTGTTGTAATTTTTAGAGAAAATCTATTTATATTTAATTGTCCGACTTTCACGTTGAGCAACTGTATTTCTATTTAATAAAGCAAAATGTATTTATTTACACACATCAAAAAAATATTTAGGCAGATATTATTTGTCTGTTCAATAGTGCTGACCTGGTCATTTAGCAAATAAATAAGAAAAAGGAAATAACAATTTATCTGTCACATATTACATACATAAACGAAGCAAACTGTTTGCAAACTAGCTGTAGCTGTACACCACAAGAAGTTAGGTCATCAGCCACCGCTACATCCTTCTTTACTTTATTTTATTACTGTAACCAATAAAAGGACCTTTACAAGAAATTACAGAACTAACTACAGCTGCAGTTGTATGACATTTTAAAATTGGGAGTTATGTGATCCTGAAGTTCAAATGACAAGGTTATTAGTATCAAATGAAAGCTAATTTATGTTCTTTTAAATGATAAAAATGCAGGGATGTTCTACTACAAAAAAATTAAGAAAAATTGCTGCTGACATTTCTTGACCACCCTGTAACAAGTAATTATTAAAATTTCAGTTCCCAGGGGGCTATGAAAAAAATTAAGTCTTACCTTATTTCATAAAATTATCTGTCAAATTGACAGTTTGCATTAGAAACAATAAGAGAAGATTAGTTTATAGGTTATGTGTTGGCATGTGTTGTGTCTAAGCTATGCCTTGTGGAAAAATTTCACAGCCTACTGGAAACTGGAATTTTATTGATCACTTGGTACAACAAGATCATTATGGTTGGAATTTTCACTTAACATTAATGATTGAAATTTATTTTTGTAAACATGGAAGTACACTAGTTTTGCTTAATTATACTGCCAGGTTCAGACCAGTGTAAATGTTACCTTGTTGAAATACCGTAAGTAACAACTGAGGAATATTAATTTATTGAAATATTAAGAATGTTCTATTTAAAATTAAAAACTGAAAGTCTCTTAAACAAGTGAATTGTGGAATTTGGTAGCTAGGTTTGCACTAATCATCTTTTGTACTAACCATGTTTTATGTATCTCATCAAATAACTAAGGTATTTGCTCGGATCACATTTTTTTACACCTTATATATTATGAATTAATAATAATAAATTAAGAGGATGAATTTACTTGTTTATCTTATGCTTGTTTTCTATTTCTAGTCTTTTTTCTATTATTCTTCTGTAGATCTTAAAAAAACCACCGACAATAAATTAACGGTGTGGAGTTTCAATCAAAAGTTAAAAATCAAATTTTTAGTTGTCAGTCAAAATGAAATCATATTTTAAAGTTGACGGAACTGGGATCCCTACAAACCATTCAAGAAGTTGCTGTCAAAATCTCCAAAGGCAAAAGTTCTAAATTCACACCCAAGATTTGTATTTTATAATAAGCTGCTTTTGACCTGTTACGTTTATTATGCCTGTAAATCTTAAATAGGTTTACATTTTACAACTTCAGTGCAAAACTTCTACATTTGGCAAGGGAACCACCAATAAAATAATAAAATCCGAGTTGGGCATTGAGGGTATTATAAAATCATTATTTACAAAAATGCCAGGCTCTTCCTTGAAAATCCTTAAAATAGCAAATGTATTTTATAGTTTCTAGTTCAAGTTAGTACAAGTAACATTTCATTAGTTACAGAGAATTTTTATAATTAAATAACCTCACTTTCTGCTTTTGTTATTTGAGTTGATTATACCTTATAATTATAGAGAACTAATTGTGAGTGCAGGTTAGAAAAGACAGAAAGGTAGTAAACCCTCGTTAAATAAAGAAAAACAATAAAAGAGCGGTATCTTAAGTTTTACAATAGTGAACTAAATAAAAGTTAAAAGCTTCAATCACTGCTTGGTTAAGTAAAATTATAATTTACATATTTAATTTAATATTAGGTTTATTGGAATGAAGCTAAAATGTGTATTTCAGGGTATTTAGATGCAATGAACATTTATTCACTTTCTATTCGATTTTACACAAAATATCCAATAAACTTTCCTAAACATATTTTTATTATTATTACTCTGCACATGTTCAAAACCCAATAAACCTGAAATGAGCAGGCAAAACATGAGAGGAACGGATGACTAGCTAGTAATAAAAGATCCATAGGTCAGTTTTGACCTTCAAGGGTTCGTCGAACGCTCATCTGAACAAAAAAAAACCAACCCTGCATCTATGGAAAATAACTGCTTTTACAGCAGGGGATTAGTTTAATGCTTTGCACTCTTCAAAAGATTTAGAAAGATGGAACAAGAAAGAACCTACCCGAAAGTTGTAAAGCAGGTACTACAGATGAACTACCTGCTGCAATGTTCTGGTTCCTATTAGCTTTAATGCTGGTTACACATGCAGAGAATTTAAATTCGCAAAGTGAAGATTTACGGTTAACAAAATAGTTTTAAAAATTAAAAAGAAACGAATTGTGTGTTTGGAATGTGGTTTGTCTAAACGTCAGAATTTTACCGTTAAACAAATTTTAATTTAACGGAACTTAAGTTAGCTATAAGAAGTTTTCTATATGAAAAAAAAAATCAAAAAACTTGTACGGCCAGTTTCTTATGTTAACATACCAAGCATCGAAGGGTTGTGCACCTGAGGGTGGACGGATGATGTTACCTGAAAATAAAAAGTGGTTTAACTATGCTGCTAAGTTTCTAACAAGCATTAATTCATCAATGTAAAATTAGTTCTTTACAAAAAGGTGAATCAAAAGATGTTTTCTAACTAAAACAAAAAACATTCTATTTATACAATATAGTAGGTATAAATTATGTCAGAATAATTAAAACCTTTTAATTTCTAAAAATTTATAAACATTTTAAATTAAAAACAAAATAGCATTCCAGAATAAATGAGCCTTGTATTTATTACTCTCGCAGAAATAATACAAAAAACAAAAGAAAGGCTAATAAATATACTATGGAAAACAGATGGCTTTAATTATCCAGAAGAAATTAGGAAAGTGTGTGACTGTGACTTATCCACTTAAAAATCCAGAATCTGCCGAACTAAATACAGAATTGGGGTCGTGGGCTGCATCCTGTATTTATCTTAACATTCAAGAGGTTCTGTTTAAAGAATGTAGGGTTTTGGTTTCACTAACCACTCGTCAGTAGAGTAAGTAGTATAAAAATGATACAACACTGGCCCATGAAAATAATTTCAAGAATTTAAGGCATTCTTTCATACTTCCTCTGTTTCATAATAAGTGAGCCATTTGCGTTTACTTTTAAACTTATTGACACTTAATTATCTTCTAAATTTTATTTTTATTCATAATATACACCAAATTCTTAATCAAATGTGCCATGAACTTCAAAATATTTAACAGTTTAAGCCGCAATTAAAAGTCGAATGTTTAAGTTAAAGTGTTCTAATACCGAAAGTTTTAAAACAATGAGGAAACCGAATTTAACAAACGAAACGCGAACAGCTATAGTTCACTTTTTATTAAGAATTTTGGCAATTGAAAATTTCGTTTATATTAGAAGTACTTCCAACGTTTTGTAACTTAGTACTAGTATTTAGTTTTAGGTAATATTTATAAGTCAAAGAAATAGTATATAAGAAATGTTGGAATAATTTTTTTTCTAAATGATTCACTTATTTTTGAAAATATAAAAATCGAAAATGGCCCACTTATATCGGAAAAAATAAAAATCAGTAATGGCTCACTTATGGAACATGGGAAGTATTTTAGATATGAAATTACGTTTTCTGTAAGATTTAAAAAAAAACTTCATTGGTGCTTTTAAAAAAATCATTTCTTCGTCTTGACTGCTGAGTTCGGAATGGCCAAATTAATCTTTTCCTTTTTAATCGTTTTCAAGTAACAATAAAAGTTGTTCATTCTTTTAAATGGCGACAATAATTGTAGGGGCTTTGACATATAGCTGAATTCGCTCTTTTCTCAACTTTCTGAATTATAAGTTTGTTATAATCTAAATATTATGTCGCCATGATTTTCAAAACACGAATAGCAACTAGAGTCATAATAGAAACAAAAAAAAAGAGCAATGACATTGTTATTTTGTTTTATTATTATAGGTTATGTCTTCCGCATTCAATTAGTTTTTATCGTTAGTTGTTAGTGTTTCATTCTAAATCACAAAAAATACTTAAACCTTTCAGCTTGCAAATGTGTCCAAAAATCAAAGATCATGGTTGGGATCTCGGATATGATGAGATGGAAAATGGATTAAAGAAAGTTGCCTATTTTAGAGATTAGTTTATTGTTGTTTTTGTTTCTTTAAAACAATTCATAGCTGCCTAAATATTCGTTACAAGCAGGAATCTCAAATTTCTTTAGTCAAATATCTCTGTAACGAATAGGAATATGGAATAACAGAGGATTCAACCAAGAACGTGAAAATAATAATTTTCTTTAATACGAAATAGGCAATGAAATTTTTTGCAACCTCTATTTGATTTTGATACCAATGAGTAGTTTGCATTGAATGCCCTTCCGAAATATAAGGTGTATGGATTATTCATAAAGTAAAGATCCGATTTCGCATTTATGAAGTTTTTAGATTTTTTAGTGTAAATTCTTGTCCGTCATTTAACTAGTTTCCTGTGAAGGCACCATCTCCAGATCCTAAATAGTGGCATATTTCGCAATTAAATTCTGTATCGTTACTTATTTGTCTACAGTTGGACTTGGAAAACTATTTTGCAAACAGTCTGTACATAGTACACGTAATGCGTAACACCAATAAATTTTTGTTAGAAAAAATTTAATAAAACCAAGAATGATGTTCTCAAAGGTTACACCACTAACTACTTATTTTAGGAATTATTTAGCTTTTAAGATCAGGAATTCAATCTACAATTTGGGCGTGTTGCTCGAAAAATGACTAGAACAGATCTCACTTCAAAAACGAAATTGATTGGTTCTGTTCTAAAGCATTATTGCTGCTCGATCATGGATTCGAACAGAGCATTGTCGTTGGTTAATGCGCATGGAACAGTTTAAAGAAGCAATTTTCTGTGATTTGAGTTAACAAATATACCCATTGTGAAAGTACATGCAGAGTGTAACAGAATCGCTTAGCCAAACTTCAAGAAGGTGTTGTACTGATCCAAATAATGAACAGTTTTGATAAACACATGCCCAAAAATGTTCATTGCCACAAAGGTTATTACAGAAAGTTATCAAACATTGTGTTTGCAATAGATGCTCGAAATGGCTTCCTTGAGCAGCGACACAAACCTCACAACGTTGTACCATTGATTAACGAACACTCTCCAGAACTTTGGGTGTATTGCGAATGACTTGAAAATCATGATCTTTATTGTAAGAATTGGTGTAAAATAAAAACTACTTTTTAGATGCCCCCATAGAAAAAAAATCCAATAGATTGCAATTAGGAGGGCGTGCGGACCAAGCTATTGCTCTTGATTTACCGATTCAACGATTCGAATAGTTATTGTTTAGAAATTTATAAATTCTCTACAAGTTACGAAGTATGATTTTGTTACAATAACCTTTGCGTCAATAAAAATCTTTTTATTTTTAATGATGTTTTCTATTCTTTTGTTAAAAACGGTGTAACTCTTTAAGGGGGCATTCTTGGGTATACGTTTATCAAAACCTTTTTCACTGTTTGGGGCAGTACAGCACGTTCCTAAAGTTTGACTAAGCAATTCGGTTACACTCGGTATGTTTCTGCAATTAGGTTTGTTTCATTACGAAGTTAAATCATAGGCGTGATCTTTTTTAATGGAGCAACTTAATTGTGATACCATTGAATAACAAGAGTGTTTTTGTTTTTGAAAAATAACAGTTCTTGCATTAAAAATTCACATTCGTGGCTTACCAGATAAGAGCAGAAACAATAAAACCATAAAACGTGAATTCTTTACTTAATCGTAGAGCTGTTCGACGTTTAAAAACTTGCCGATCCATTTTCTGAATATTTTTTCGAGCCCGTGTCAAGGGCTCAATTTAGAGCGATACCTTCAACTGTTTCTAGAATTTTTTACGAATTGAACAATCAAGTTAGCCGTGTTTGAGATACAGTTATTGGAGCTTTTCTATAACGAACGTTCAGGGCATCCGATGAGAAAAAATCTTTCGAAAGATCTCGATCATCTCATTTCGGTCAAATTTAGATTTTCCGAAATATTATAGATAAAAAACAATGAACATTGTCCGAACTCGAGTCTTCCATAGCGATTTAAATTTAAATTACACTGCATCTTTTAAACCGGTATTCGTAGTTCTTTAGTCGTCAGGAATACCGTTTTAATGGTGGAATGTATTTTAAATTGCTTTACATGTCCAAGCCATTTTTGGAAAATTGTTAGGAGTATTATCGATTTTATTTCCATGTATAAAACCATCCTGTTCACATTGTTTTTAGATGAGACCTAGCCGTGGAAATTTGACGTAGTTTGAATTGTGCTAATTGGATGTAAAATCGTGCAAATAAGGCTTTTTATATCGAAAAGGCACAACAAGTTTGGTTTTAAATCAAAAGACCGTACTATCTTTCACAATGTTTCTTTGACCGTATTTGTTGCTCCTCACTCATTTTCGGCACTTTCTGCTTTTTGTAAGTCAGGCACAGACATACATTTACTCGACTTTAATAGCTTCACAACATTCGTCTCAACTCTTGGCAAGTCGTCAAGCTTATGATGTTCCCCTAACTTTTTGATTAATTGGAAAACCGCTGACAGTTTGTAATTTTTGTGAATTTTCGCAAAAATAACTTTTCTGAACAATAGTTTTCTGCTCTAAATACTAATTCGTTTCATTGCTGCAAATAGTTAACAGCTGTTGTTAAACAATGGTAACAATTAAAAGTCGACACAGCCGATGCGATCAAGAAAATAGTTGTATGTATTTATTATCTTCGCTAGAACCAACCTTATTAAGTTCATCCTGAAAATTTCTATATTATACTATGGCTTGAATGTCTTTCGTGTTTCGAAGATGTTTCCAAATAATTAACTAATATTTATAATATCATGCAGATTTACATTTAATGCATAGCAACCCTGACCATTTCGTAGCTGTTAAGGTAGGTACAATTTAGTATCGTAATACATGAATGAAGATGAACAATAACTTTCTATAACCGGGAAAAACTAAAGAGAAAAATTCATAAAAATGCAAATCAGAACCAAGTAAGACATGATGTCAAAACAATATTTTATAATGCAAATTTTGTAAATCAGTAAAAACACTTAACAGGTCAATAAATGGAATACATTTTCCGTTTGCGATAGAGGTTTCCTATCAAACAATATGAATTTCTAATTAAGCGTTTTATTTATTCCATCTATTTTTCTAGGGAATCTCCCTTCTGTTATTATTGATATGATTACTATCAGAATCTGATCAAAAGCGTGCCAACATTATAAATTCAGTAACAGATCAACTGAAAGAGATAAAATCAATACGAAACGCAGAGGGTTACTAGCTATTAAAATATCCATGAACTACCAAAATAAATGCAGAAATCCAGTTAAAGCAAAATAAATCAATGAACATTTGTCGAAAATTCATGCCTCTCACGCGGACCCTATTTCTAAGAAATCTACCACCGAAGGGCGGTGGCAAAGCATGCGCCCTTTACTCCTCACGCATTCTAAAAGTGAAACGTGCACACACTACTACGCACACAGGATGCATACCATGCACAATACACCCTACCCGCACATGGCCTGCGTAATTCTCGTTTTATTGGGTAGGTCAGGATCGAACCCACAATAGTAAATTCTCTCGACGGTTCCCGTTACCCGAGCCCTGGTGCTTACTTGGATCGTTACTTTTTCTACCGAGAACCGGACCCTCTCTGGAATTTGAAGCTTTTAGCTTTATTAAATAATTTATCAATGTACGTGCTTATACGACCATAAAAAGTAATCTGGACTTACTAAAATTTATACAAAATGGTATGCGCCTGCCAGGTGTGCCAACTATAATTAGCAATCTTTCAAAATATACAAGCGGTGCTGTTTCGTAGAATGATTTATGTACCTAAATCTTGAGTTTTTTAGTTTTATGCCGAGATTGAAATATAAAAACATTAATTTATTGAAAAAATAATTGTTACGAATTAAAAATTCCATCGAAATTACTGAAAATTGTGTAAAATTATAATATTGAATAATTTACAATGTTATTTTCTTCTTTATTGTTTCAACAAATTGTTTTCAATTATAACTTAATACCATAGGTATTTTTAAGTTTTTTGAATGTCAATTATTCTTCTAATACGATTTGTCTATTTATTGCTTTTTTTTAAATAATTGGCGAATACCAAACAGTCAACATCCCAGCAGAAATCTCAAAACTGTTCGTCTTATGGTAAATTTCCACTTTCTATACAAATTTTAAGCTTAAAACGACATACAAAACACACAAATTCAATGGAATTTTCCATGCTGGGCTGTAAATTTCTTAAATCCTTTACTTCTAAAATCCGTTTAAATTTAACTAATTGTAAGCAACTTTGTAAATGAAGAAATCTTTAGAAATGTCACTTTTAGACTGGAGCCAAAGTACAAAACTGCTTATATCTTTAACAATAGTGACTAAGAAAATATATGGCTAATTCTACTTAAAGAAGATTTTCTTAGAATATGTCAATTTAAAAACCTGTCTCTAAGTCTTAATTTTCGGAGAAGTTGTAAATTATATTGCCTAGATTATGGGGACTATCCCAAACCATGTCATGTTAAGTAAGCACAATAGACTCAAATAGAAAGGGTTCTCAGAAAATAATTCCCTGCTGGTCAGTAAGTACAGTTATAAAATTTGTTTTCAGAACAATTCTTAGTTTTACTCATGCAGGTAAAAACGAAAGAAATAACTAACGACAATTTTCAACATTTTAGAAGTTATTATAGTCATACTAGAAGTTATAGGGTAAATTGGTTGTCATCATGCAATATCTGACTATTATTGCATTCTGAAATATTGACAATAAAAATGATTTTTTTCTAGAAACAACTTTTGTAAACCAAGTCAAAGATACCTGTGGAATTTTAAGTTTGTCTTCGAGTAATCCTTAAATTATAAATTCAAACATTAAACTTTTAAATGTCATAATAATCTTGAATATACCGATTCACCAATTTCATTTTTAATACCATTACGAAAATAAGATTCTAAAATGAAAATTTTATGTTCCACTGTTAACATTTTTAAATTTGCAAAGTTTTGTAAATTAATATTACTGTAATAACTTAAAATATAACCTAAATAAAATTCAAATGTCGCTGTATTATTTTAATAGCTTTTGTTTTATATCAAACACAAGAAATTCATAATCCATGGGTATCTTTGACTTGGTTTTTTGTTGTACTCACATATTACAGAAATCTAATTTGCAATAATATGGCACACACAAAATTAATCTTTTTGAATGAACTTATCTGAAAAGATTATTCGAACTTTACACAAATATAATTTATATAATTTGCTATGGTTTTATCAAAAAATTATATATTTGCTGAAAACAGTAGTTTCGCAACAAACTGAGTATGCAAATTAAAATTTCTAGTAAAAGCTGTCGGTAGTAAAACTGTTAAAATAGTTCTTGAAGATATGAGCAAACGTTTTTTTAAAATCATTTTTTGTCCGATATTTCAAAGGCAAGAGAGGATATTCGATTCTTGTTTTCACATTTTATTTTAGAATAAAAAAATAGCCCCGAGTTGCAAAGACCGTTTTCTGCTAGCATAGCATCAGTATACTAAGGTATATATCACGATATTCATATAATGACAACCAATTTTTTCCACTCTGTGTAGGGTGATCCAAATTAGGTGTAATTACAGGATACCTTGAGAACTAGCATATCATAGCTGTATAATACAAAACCATTGGCGCAATCAGAACTTTGATACATGTACTTTCGTCCTTTCGTCTTTGGGTTATGAACAAAAACAAATTCTTTCTAAATTTCTTTGAAAATATCTTGGTTTTGATATAGTTTGATGTTCGAGATGAAATAGTCAAATTAAAATGTTCGCGTTTTTCCAATTTGTTCGTATAACCAGAAAAGAAAGGTTCAATAATTTTGGTACTTGGTCTGTTTGAATAGGATATGTACAAAGTGATCTTTTGATAATCTAGACTTCTGGATTTTTTTGCATTAACCCTTATTCGGTCAAGATGGGTTCAGTGGACCTGGAGCCCGTTTTACTTTGTGATATTCATTACGACTTCTAAGAATACCTAAGTAGTGTTATTAGTTAGTCAAATATTTTAATTCACATTTAGTAGTTGGGAAAAAAAATTAAACTGATTATCACATAACCGGGCAAGGTGAGTCCATTGGACCCGCCTTACATTTTTATTAGCTCTTGAACAATTCTCTGTAAATTATGTTTTATTGTTTGGTTGTTGTTAAGTTGCAAATGACAATATTAGTGGTAATTATGGTGATTTATGTAAGTAACACAAAAATAAACTGACCCCTTATAAAAATTGCAAATGTTGAGTTTATAAAATAGTTTTGAAAAGGTCTTTCAGTATATCTTATGTTATATGGTTGGGTTTTGCAAAATTATAACAAAAGAAGACATGAATTTAGTAAAAGTCACGTACAAGCTATAAAATGTACGACTTTGTAGAAAAATTATAAAGAAATGAAGAATACCCAATGCAAAAATATAGTTTTTATTATACGGTCTTTTGCGAAATTATATTGAACCAAGGAAGATATTTACTTCTAGTAATCTTGAATAAAATAGATAAGGGCAATAATTGTTTTTATCTTATTTAATTAAGGGTTCTCATTTTCCAAATGTCCTTACAGTATTAGGATCGATTCTAATTTCGTTCGTTAAAATTAACTATGCTCTAAGCGCAAAAACTAAAGAAATTGCAGATATAATAAGACCATTTATTAATTTCTTGTAACTTATTGGCAAAAAGGTCAAAAAATTAAACGTATCTAAAAAAAACCACAAATTGGTGCGTTTGTGCATTTTGATGCTTAAAGTAATATACCAATTTGTAAAAAATTCAATTGTCTGTATTTTACTACAGAGGTCTTTTGACCTTAAGATTCATCCACATTAAATTGTGGTATACACAAGTCTACCACTCTGCTTTTCTTTCCGTCTATCGTCGTCTTTGACGATATGAAAAAAGTCAAAGACATCACCGCGGCCACCAACAAATCCGATAGTGAAAAAATCTCCAGTTATGGTATCAACGAAGACGCGGCAATGATAGATGCCTTCGCTGCAAGCAACAAATGATCCTAAGAATTTCTCCGTTCGACTAATTGTAAGCCGAAGAGGAACTTTAGTTCTCATAATAACTTTCCTTTGGAATAGTGGCCAATCAATGTTAATAATTCTTTCGGATTCGTCTTTAGAACGTTGAACATTTCCATTGACACCAAGTTTAATTTGATTGAAAATATGGCAGTGTTTTAAATCTTTTCAATCTTGGACAGATCATAAAAGATCTTTTGTAACTGATGGGCCAAAACATACAAAAAAGAAATCGAAACGCTTAAGGCTTTCTATAGTTTTAGATTTAAGCAAAATCTGATTTTCCAAAATACAAAACCTATGATGTATCATTCCTGACAAAGAAGTCACTTGTCGATACGATAATTTGTTCAGGAGATATACTATACGAAAATGTTTTGCGGGGTTTGTCTTGATGAAGACAGTAAATCATTGGACAATCGAACAAAACTTGCAAGTCTTTTAAAAGCTTCTTTTAATATCTATTGAATCTTGGCCCAATCGAAAATACCACTCTTCTATCTGTTATGGAAAGGGCTAGAAAATAACGACTGACGGTATTGAATTCTACAAAGTGGCTCAATAATGCTAAAATGATTTTGTTGTAGCTTCGAAAGTAAAGGAGTTACAACAAATTGAAGAAATCGGCCATTTTTTACTTTTTCTCTCTGGGGAAAAAAAAACAAAAGATTGCAGCTTATTTCTGGTAACGGTAATGGAATAAGCATGAAAAAAGAGGTCACAAGTACCTAAGTTGTTTTTATTCATCTGCGTTAATGAGAAAGTTATCCATTTAATCCCATCAAAATTGGACCACACTGTACATTTCTAGTTAAGTGTTGTTTCACTTCAAGATTACTACTACGTGAAAAAGCAAACATAAAAGTAAATATACGTAAATTTTCATATATCTACGCCAAAATTGTAAAACACTTAGCTCGAATGCCTTTTCTTTTACTATACATAAAATTGTTGGTTAGCAAGTCTTTTTCCATTTATAATCAGTGATTTGAATGTTGGATGTAATTTAATGGTTAAAACGCAGTGACAAATTTTATTTCCTTGATTCCTTTTTGTAAATAAATTTATTAGTAAATATATATTATTGTGATAGTTAAAAAAAATAATTTAATAAAACCATCACGATTCAGATGAATGCAATCCTGGAATGACTGACGCCCAATTACTGTTTATAATAAAAGCAAAACAAAACAAAAGCAGTAGCATCATAAAAAAAGTGAAATATGGGACAATGGTGAACGAGCTAATTACGATAAGATATTTAAAGATTATGGTGAGATATTTAAATATTGAGATCTATATTTAAAAATAGCTGGAATCAAAATATTCATTGTGAAATAAGAATGTTATTACTATATAAATTGCAATTCAACAGAGGTGTGTTTGTATGGTCTGCAATACATTACAGATAATAAAGTTGTGATAAATGTTTGGCGGCTTTAAAACCTCTACTGATAAGAATGCTGCACTAGCAGTGGAAATTACGTTTATCTTTCTAAAAATGCACAAAAAGAAAGATAGTAGTTATTATGCGACGTTATTTTAGAATTAAATATCTACAAAGTTCTCTGGGAGAAAAAAAACTTAATTGTTGTAACCGTTACTATGCTATAAGCATTTACTACCGTGATGGGTACTTGTAGTTAGGTATTCACGATTCATTTTTTTAAAGCTGAAAGCTGCACAGGTTTTTTTGGAATTTTCTAGATGTAGGACGTAGGAGAGAGAACTTGAAAATATTTTAGATCTGCTCACGCACGTTCTACGCATTTGCAGCCCTTTGTCGTTCCTGATCGATGACTATCCGGGGACCAGCGCCCCTAACCTAGCCCGACTTGTTTTCTAATCTAGTTCAGTTCAGAAAATGCCATTTGTTAAAAGGAAACTTGATTTTGATTAACTGCTATTATATTCTAAACACGATCAGCTTATTTAATTTATTTTATACGGCTAATTGTATTGATTATAAATGAAAAAGGACTTTCCATATACTTTATTATTTTAAAAGGAAAGTCTGTTCAGAGATATTTTTTAAGAAGCAACTTATTAATTACCGCTATGACGATCTTTTTAAAATAAACCTTCGGATATTTTTCAATGATAATGAGTCATACACTAATATGTATTTATCAACACATACCCTTCTGTAACATCAACATTAAGTAATAAGAATTAAAAACAAAAATATTTATTTAAAAAAAATTGTAATTAGTAAAAAAATATTGATATTTACTTAAGACTGATGATGTAATCTGATACCGTTTTCTTTTTTGAAGCATTTTTTATTAAAATAGATTTAACAATCGTAAAAGCTTAAAAATACTAGCACCTAATAATGATCCACTATTCGGATGCAATTCTAAATATAATTAATGCAATTAAAAACTATTAAAAACCAATATACATTGTATTAGGTACTTTAAGAATATAAAATATAAACTAGTATTATATAAATTTTGTAAAAATCATAAAAAATAAACATTCATTCAACATAACCTCAAAATTTCCACGGTAAGCTATTAGCAAATAGTATGTACAAATCTGTCGAATATTCCTAAATGTGCTTTTAAAAACTTTAAATTATAAGAAAAAAAATGATTCTTACCTTTACGCACAACGCATGAAATGTGGGTGGTAAACCATAGGATGCTGCATAATGTCACAACATTTCCACCCTTACACACACTGCAAACTCGATAGATTCTTCTCGTTTTAGCAATTCAAGTTAACCCCCCCTCTACCACGTCCTTTTGGGACACTACCCTTACTCAACCTAGGGATGCATACCCCTCTCAAAGGTTTTCCTCCCTTCACCCTACACCAACCCCACACTTTATTACTATCTAGGATCTTGTTTGAAAATGCGCATGCTATTTTTAATATGTTATTGACGCTTATGCAACCCATTTAGCACTTCGTTTGAATGTTTAGCGCGCAACATTGTCAATCTTAATGTAAATACAATTTCAGGTTTTCCTAGTGATGGGCGTAATTCGAATTATTCTATTTCTCTAATTTTATTATTATTATATAAGAAAAATTAAATGCAATGTGTAGAATACAACTGAAAGAATCTTTATTATTGTATTTTAATAAGCATATACAGTATGCCCATTTTATGGGACCTCCCCTGAATGTTTGGGAACAGGCATCACGTCTTACAATTCAATCATATAGTTCAATTTTTGAATATAGATTAGGATTAAGTGCTTTAATGTACAGTTCTAATTAAGAAATGACTGTTGTCCGTAGTAGAAGTAAGGGACTCTGCACATTGCATCACAGTCGTCCAGAAAGCTCAAATTAGAAATCCAAAAGTGAATTATAAACTATAATTTGAAATATGTTTTATTAGTAATGTAGCATTATTACATCATCTTTTCAAATCGTTTATCATTCCTTTTTTTTTATGTGCATGATGTAGGAACCATAAGTTAGAAAAGTAGATTTTAGAGAAATTAAATTATTTTTATGTTATATTGCATTATTTCTCACATTTCCTAAAAAGCAGTAAGAATCAAATCTATAAGAATATAATTAATGCAGTATTTTAAAGTAATTCTTTTTAAAAATGTATTTGTTTTATTATTATTTTGTTACTCACTCATCGAAAATAGTGTTCCTTCTCATATACTAATTCCAATCAATTTAAGTTTCTATTGCATACAGGTCAATTTCTTTCCATTTATTTGTATCGGTATATTTATGAGATTGTAAGTAATTTATAGTAAGGAGAAATCTATTTCAATAGTAATTAATTCTCTTATTTTGATTATTCTTAACATTAGAAATCTATTTATTTATATAAAAATTATTATATCTGAAATGAATTAGAAATTAGATGCGAAGAATAAAGATGTATCTTTGAGAAATCTGAAAAACCTTAAATTCTAATAGGTGAATTGTATTAAATAAAAATACCTACTAAAGGTGAATACATTTAATTATTCAATTTGAAATAGATACTAAATATTGTTTATATTTTATTCAACAAAGGTTACTTTTAGGGTAGAGATACTCAATGGGTTTTTATAAATTCTTTTAACCGTGGTGGGTTAACACTTGGGAGGCAGGTAGTCATTTTATAATACTTTTACCTCCATCATTTATCTTTCTAAACATAAATGAATAGGTAAAAGATGCATACATAGGTATACGCTTATGGCTGACATAATATAGAAAGCATGGGCTAAAGGGAAATAGAAGATTTAAAGTTCTGGTGGACTTGTGCAGTCAGGATAATGCTAAATGGGTCTAAATTCAAAAATTAAACTATATCTTTGTGTAACTGCAGATTTTGAAAACAAAATGGATCATGTTTGTATACTTTGTTTTCTACAATACATTTTTCAAATCTGTAAATAAATTCCTCAATTAATTCAATTAACAAGGGTTGAAAATAAAGAAAAACTGGCTCTGAATTGTAAGATGTGTTGCCCATTCCCAAACATTCTGGGGAGGACCCGTAAAATGGGCATACTGTATAAAAACTAAATTAAACAAGACGGTATAACTTGTATGATCAATTGTTTATATATTGAACCTTAATTAAAATTTGAACTTAGTTCGTACACCCTGCCTTTAGTTATGTACAGCGTTGGACAGATTAAATTGAACAGCGCCTGTTAGGTAGGTAACCGGTCGTTTCTGATGTGTTTGTCGGGTTGCCTAGATTTATCAGGACCGAATTCAGTTATATTTTTAATTTGGTATTTTTTTTAAATTAAATGAAGAATTTTATAGTAAAGCGATAGTATTACGTGATAAATAATAAACAGATAACTCAGACCCAACTAAATGATGGCGAGATTTATGAGTGTAGAAGAACAGGCTGTGAAATTAGAAATAAATTGTGTCGGTTTTATGTTTTAATGAAAAAAATCTTTTTTTTTTGTAAAATAAAGTAAAGTATCAAAAATATGCCTAGAATTTTTTTAAATATGTATACAATCAATTTATACAATGTTTCCGTGGCTAATTAACGAAAAAGGGTTGCGTTGCAGAAATGTCACAAGTAGGTATTAGTATATAAGTCTCAACAGACTAGTGAGAAGAGTGTTCCCTCCTAAAACCAAAAACCCCGGATCGAATCCCAATTTTTCCAGTATTTTCTGATATTATTTTTTTAAGTTTTGGATTATTTTGTTTTATTTATTTATTTATTATTATTTTTGTTTACATGTGTGAAATTAACATTGCGTAATGTTGCTATTAGGATTTTATATATTCTTTTAAGAGAAAAATTACTTTTTCATATTGACACATGGGATGCGACATCAATTTAAAAGAATGATCCATAGACTGAAATACCTTCATTTGTCTGCAATTATAGGGACGAAATATATAAGAAGTGCTGTTTTATATTATTTTGTTTAATGCTTATAAATAATTCGTATTATCCTGGTGCATAAACAATTGAAAAAAGGTGCTTTACCGAATGGAACTTTATGAGTCATGGTGTAAAAAGTGCGTGCCTGAATATCTACCTGCTGTTTTCGTTTAACTTGGTTAACTTGTGTTTGTAATTGTCAAAAAGGATTAAAATACCTTCATCTCTTTGCAAATATAAGAGCAAAATAGATAAAAATATAATAGCATAATATTGCATAAGCGAAGATGCAATTCTAATATTTTTTCACTACTAGCTTTATTTATCTCGTTTTTTATTTTGAGACCTTGATATTATTTACCTAGGGCAATAATAAATTTCTCTCTCCTGCTAGTAGATAACAAAAACAATTGATAGAAATTGTCAATTCAAATTAAGATTATTTGGTTAGAAAAATGACGGTTTCAAAGACTACCTGTTTTGATCAGAACTTTAAGACGAAAACAATTCCTGCTGGAAACAGTTAATTATTAAATGTTGTTCCAGATGCTCAACTGTAAAATTTTGTCTTCTTGCACCTTAAATATTTTTGTAAGTAGAAAAACTTCTTTCGTCGGCATGGGTGGGCATATTTGAACCATTTTAAGTAAAAATCAATACTTTGTTGAAAAAAGAAATGAACATAAATAGGAAATAAGATAAAAACTAGTTGTAGGTAAAACCCTTGTAAAACTTAACGGTACACTTAACGGTTTAGACCCCACCGCACATATTTCAAGTAAAAACCAATACTTTTTAACAAAGAAACCAAAAAGGGTTAAAGTCTACTATACAAATTTAAGTAAAAATCAATACCTGTCAATACTTTGTCGAACTTTGAAGCAACCAAAAAACGTTGTAAGTAAATATAAAACTAGATATCAAATTGCTTTTGTAAATGTTTTAAATACATCAAAAATTTAAAAAGTAAGTTCTAAATAAGCAAGAACATGATATTTAAGTATAAAAATGCGAAAAAGCAAAAACTCATAAAAAACTTTACGCAAAATAATTCCGTTTACTGTAATTCATGAACATTTAAAAAGAGATTGTTAATGGTCACAATATTAATCAAAAGCATTAAAGTTAGA
>VTPC01090203.1:130952-177941 GCA_011009095.1 Ignelater luminosus | reverse complement strand
GTCAGTTGAGCTGTCATTATTGTTAGGCTTGTTGAGAGGGTCACGGGGGTACTGAATCTAGGTGCCGGAGGTGCCACGAAAATTTAACGCGCACTTCTGTTAAATAACCTAACCCAACCTCTAACCTAAATGCTCATTGCTCCTTAACGGGGCTTCTCCGGCAGTACCCAGTACCTCCGTGACCCTCTCGACAAATCTGACAATATAACACCTCAACTGACCTGATCCGTGGTAGGCGGGTATACGGAAGTTCAGCCAAATAAATTGCATTTGCTATGCAATAAATGCTGAAACAAAATAAACGTGCTTTAGAGACACTTTATCAGCAAACAGCGGCAGAGAATAGTGGATGCATCATGTTAAGAGTTGGTGACATATTGCATTAGCGGTGCAATGTTAACTAAGGGAGTATGCAGGTAAAGCACATTAAGGGCCGGTTGCACCGACAAAAGTTAAATACATTGGTTAAATCGACTAACTTTGGTTAGTTAATTAGGGTTAATATTCCTTAACCGAGATTAAAGTTTTCCTGTTGCACCAACACTTTTTTAGTTTTAGTTAGTTAACTCATGATCAAGGGTGTTTAAACAGTGACGTCATTGCAGTTCTACATCTGTTTATGACGTTGCGCGATACTATTGGTTATAGCAAAACGTGTTTCGCAGGTACCTCTTCCGGTCTCAAGGTTAGTTTATTTGAAAAACGCGAAAGATCAGCTAACTTTACGCAAGTCGATAAAGAGCATTCAATGCAACTTGTGTTAGAAAAATATTTTTCAATCACTGAATCAAAAAAGACAGATGCCGTTAGCATTGCCATAAACCACAAAAGGTTTGGTTCTTGTACGGTATATTTTAGGTCGGGCAGCATTTGTACAAGCTGCAGCATTTTATCTTCTGATGAGATGATTCAGATAAATCAGATAACATTTTAACATATCTAAAAACAATGAAACATTAAACAACAATATAGTAAATATATGTATAATGCAAAAGATTTTATGAAATCTTAAAATTTTAATAAAATGAAACTAGCTTTATTGAAGTTTTATTAAATTATTATCTATTTACAGTAATATTTTCAATATTCACAATATGTAAACAATGTAATAGGTGTTTTACTGTAATGTATACGTCAAACTTCTCCGCCTTCACTTTTAACCTTAGTTAATACGTGCTAAACCAGCAACCACCGCAAATTTGCTAATCTGGGTTTCTTAGACCTGGGTTAACACAAACTTCGGTCGGAGCAACAAAACTTTCCTTAACGGTGGGTTGTCTAACTAAAGTTAGCCACGATGCATTTAACCGAGGTCGGTGCAACTGGCCCTAAGACCTGTTGAACCACTGATAGACAAGTTGTTTCACATGAACTATGTCATTATCTTATGAGAATTGCATGTGGGTGATTGTCCAGTCAAGTATCAATAAGCACAATGTAATTATATGCACCTGTGGTCAACTATACAGATAACTTTACTACGCCATTAACAAATACTACTTAGATACTTACCTGACGCTATTTATTATACTTTAAAAGTATCTTTTTTTTTGTTTTAGCAATTGTTGCATATTTGACAAAAATCAACAATTTTCATATGTTTATCGTCATGGCACACTATGTGGAAAATGGTCTTCACTTCATAATTTGTAAAACAAAAACAATGAATTGCATTTCTATTAAAATGTTTAATAGTTTGAAGCTATTAAATTATAAGATAAAGAAAATGAAAATCAATTCACAAAAGTGTAAGGTTGGTGATAATTGACAAGCCGAGAAAATATAGAAAAAAATTAACTTTATTGTTAAAGCATAAATAAATAAAAATATTTACGTATTAAAAACTATTAGAAATTATATATAAGTATTCTCAAATACATCAAAATCATAAGAATTAAAACAATTAGTCTCATAGGTATCCATATTTGAACTTCGTGCATTAATTGTTGTTTTGGCAGTTTTACTACTCGATCGTTCAGTTTTATTATTGCTGTATTCTTCAACTTCTTCTTGATATGTTTCTAAATCACGTCCAGAGTTTGAAACTTCTGCATCATCTTCTTTACTATCTTTAGCAGTATCAACATTCATTACACTTTCACTACTTTTATTATTTCCACCAGCGCTATCCTTTGTTACTGTTTTATCAACTTCCATGCTTTCTTCAACAACAACACAATCTTCTTCTCCTTCAGGTTCATGTTTACCAAACAGATCAAATCGTGTAAAATTACTATTTCTTAATATACTCTCTGCAGCAGGTTTAACTTCTGATACTTTGTTTTTCTCTTGATCATCACCTTTCTGAGTATGTACCCTAAAAATAATTCAAACTTGAGTTATGAATAATGAATTAAATAACAAAAACTAACCAGTCACTAAATCTTTCATATGTATATGAAGAGCCTCTTTCTTCATACTGTTCTTTGGTTATTAACAAAGATTTAATTTTTGAATCTTCAGAAAGTGATTTTCCTCCTTTCCAGGCAAAGGTGGTTGGGCTGATAAAAATATACATTAAAACAAGTTCTTTTGAATAAATAGTCTAGAAGGTTGTATTCTACCATCATATTTAAATTAAAGTCAAGATTAAACTTTAAATTAAACAACATAGCTTTATTTGATCTTAATAAAAAAGAAAAAGTTAAAAATTGATTACCATGGTAATTAGGGCATATTTGAATTTAATTATGATGGTGAAATATGGACAAGTTCTTACTTTTCAGGCTTATAAACATGAACAGTCCAATGATCGGGTAAGTATGATCTTACATCAGAATACACACGTTCTTTAAAACCAGGGAAGTTTGCATTTCCACCTATTACTACTATATTCTTTGCTAAAAGTGGTTGTTCTTTTGGTGGACACAGTTTAATGCATTTAACAATTGTTTCAGGTATTCCCATACTTTCCATACCAATATCTGAAGGATAAAATAGAATTTCCGGCACAGTAAATCTTTCATTATTAAGTCGTAATATCTGACAGCCTTCTGCTATTTCTGAAGTATCACCTTGCTGTTGAACATAACTATAAAACAATATATAATTAATAGCATTTCACTTGTAGTACTATAAAAAAGTAATACCCTCTACGAATAGTATTGAAGTCAGGTAGAACATAATTTTTAACAATTGTATTTTGTTCCCCTGAATATCCAGCTATTCTCATATCTTGTTTAAAATCTGATGAAACGTAACAAGTATCTTCTTTTACTTGGTTAATTACATAAGTTTCATCCATAACATGTAGTTGTCTATAGGAGATTATATCCTTTAAATAATTTGTGAGTAACTGTAATTATAAAAACTAAAATTAAAGAAAATGAATCAAACCCAAAGGAATGAATTACTTTTCCTCCAACATTAATTCGTTTAATTCCCTTGTAATATTTTTTTCCACCAATATAAGGAACTACTGTAGTACAAGTAAATCCAGAATCAACAATAATACAAGATGTTTGCTTTCCTAAAAATACACCATTTTAAATTATTTCCACTACTAGTTTCTTACATTATTACCAACTACATTATTAGTATATTCATATTTAGCAAGATCCGTAGGATTAGCTCTAAACATTGATTTGATTTCATATTCTTCAAAAAATATCTCATCAGTAATTTCTTGTATTGCTTTAAAATTATACAGTGGTTGGGTCATAACAACAGGTTTATCTTCAACTGAGCACACATTATTGAAAATGTAATCCCATACTGGTTTCTGAACTGTCCATTTCATTATGTAGCCTTTTTCGCATGGCAATAAATAATATAGACCAGATAAATCTCTGCATTCTTCGATCTGATTACTAATAAATAACCTTTTCCTTTCAGATTTCACTTTCATCATACAATTCGGAATTACTCTACAACAGATAAGATTAGCTAGATCCTAGAATCTTGAGAAAATAAAGAAATACTTACTTGGGTTCATTGTTTGACATACCAATCTTGGCAGTATACGAACCATTGTCTAAGATTACTGAAGGCGGACCAACATATTTATCTGAAACACTTCTACATTTAAACAATCTGTTACTTGCCAATAATGTATAAAACATACCTTTACTCTTAGAAGTCTTACTAGGACTTGGTAAATCATCAGAGTTACTATTCCTCTTTGATCGGTTTTTATCACTTTTCCTTCTGCTGTAAGTTTTTGGCTCGATTTTTAATCGTTTGCTTTCAATAGACATGAACATTCCGCTCTCTTGACCCGTAGGAGAGGACATAGTTTTGTAAGTAATTACAAATTACTAAAAATAATAATTTATAAACATTGCACTCATTTGCTAAACTGCGTTACAGTTTTTATCAACACAACATAATATAACCTCAAAAAACTCAGACGCAAAGGTTGGCATCATTGTCTTAGCAAATTATATACAGAATATCTCACATACACAACGACGTAACCTATAAACATGAGAAGGTTGGTTGTTCTATTTTGAATAAGATCAGAAAATATTCGTAATATGCATAATAGTTATTTACGTTATTTATATGGCACTATTATGCACTTTAGCACTTTATACTAGTGTTCTATCATGTGTCATAACCAGACCAAGAAAGCCCATAATCACTTGTGGCGTTTTTGATTGGCCAGTCAGTAATAAGACCTACCTGTCCTCTTCTTATCGGATCTGGATATGGATATACCATCAAACACATCAACAATAACGACTATAAACTATGAAGCTAAACCACTACACAGGGTGAATAAAAAGTGTGGAGCATAATTCATATCTTTAAAATTACTATTTCACTGGAGAATGTAGAGACACATCAATTTTCTATTTTAAGTGAGCATATTTTGATGATAAGTACTAATAGGTATAAGAAGTAATCTATAAGGAACTTATAACGTCATTGGAATCTCTCAAAATTGCAAGGTAATGTTCTTCGATGCATTTTCTGTTTTCCTTCGAAGCATATTTTACAGTGGTACATCATATATGTACGTACTCATCTTCAATTAAAAAACTAAAGACCTCTTGTATTTTGTTTATGGTCACTTTAAGGTATCTGCGCCATAGCGGCTCATGGCATTTTTAGTTTAAAACTACAAAATAGATAATATAGGTTTAAATGTTTATTAATGTAGTTTTAAATTAGTATCCTAACATAATAAATAATACGTAAACTTTTAAAAGTATATGACTTAATATAGACATTTCTTTGTTTTCTTAATATTCTCTTTCCTCTGTGGTTACGTATCTTTGAGCAACAAAGGGTGGTCGTCTCTGCTGTAGTGATATGTTGACTTCTTCGGGAGATCTAAATACTTGTCCAAGTGTGGTTTCAGGTCTGAAAGTAGGAGAAAAAGGCGATGGCGTTGGTCGACGTTGAACAGGAACTACACGAGGAGCGTGTGGTACTTGTGCTTGTTGTACAGGTACTCTTATCTAGTAAAATAGTTTTTAACAGTAAAATCATTTTGTACTTTATTAGAACATTCTTACTGGTTGTCTCTCGCGTGGTGCTTCATCTTCTTCTTCTTCATACACTTGCTGATAGTTATATTGGTCGGGATAAAATCTTTCTGAATAACGCAAAGATACATTTGGTTTACTTTGGTGTTCTTCCAAATTTACTGGTTTATATAGATAATCGTTGACAAAGTGGTATTTAGAAGATTGTTCACATATGTTATCGTTGCCTGGTGGCATACAAATAAGATGAACCTGAAAAATATATAGTTTTAAACATATATGTAAAGTAGGTATCAGAATACTACAACATAAAAGGGTTCAAACCTGATGGAAAGTAAAGCCTTCGGGACAAATCCAGGAATGTTTCGCGTTATCTTGACAATAATGGAAAACTTCACATCCTAATCCTTCATCTGCATAATAACCAGTATTTTTTCCTATACATTCGAATTTAGATTGAGGAAGAAGTAGGCTAAGCCTATCGGGTTCTTCTTTTTCTTCTTCAAGGGCCTCTTCTTTAGCTTCCTGCATTTATTTAAATATAATAAATGTAACGCTTACTTATTCATAATAATATATCAACCTCTGCTAGTTGCTGTTTAAATTGTTGTGGAGGCGATGGAGGTCTTTTGTTAAATTGCTGGGGTTGTTGCGGTCTGGGTTGTGGTCTTTGTTGAATCACTGGAATAGCATTTCTAATAGGGTAATTTTCCTCATAAGAAGGTGTTCTAGCTAATACTGCTTGTGAGGAAGCTCCGTTATTGTCAACATCGAAAGTGTCGTAGGATATAGTTGTTGGCCTAAAACCTGCTATAGTAGGTACGAATCCTCTACCTTGGTGCAACCTATACAAGTAAATATTCAAAATATATGTAAAATTCAAAAATCGAAAAGGTTGGTACTTACCTAGCATCATCAAAGTTGTTACGTTGTGGAAGAGAGACGGCAACATTTGTGAATACCAAACATACTATGGTTAGTGAAATGAGCATCCTGAAAGTAAATTGAAATTGATTAGGTATTGTACGATATAATTTAAAAAACAGTTTTTATACGGAAAGACAAAAAGTATTAATATTTAGATAAACATCGAAGTTTTTATCTAAATAGATTCTCTTCTCACTCGATGAGCACAAAATTAGAAGATTTTTTAATAGACGCTAAAAACATAACTGCAAGACAAAACTTCGATGTTTTTCGATGAATAGCTTTGTATTACACCTAAAAATGCAGTTGGTAAAAAAGAAGGAGCAAAACATCTGTTCAAACTGAAATTGCTAAAGAAACAAAATTCTTAAGATGAAGATAAGATAATCTGATCTCTATGGTGTTTAACTTGTTTTAGATTACATCGTTAGAAGTAAACAGCACTATAATAAAAATTTCCGATTTTACAAAACTTTATACATTCCAATTAGTTCTCTGATGTGGTAGTAATGCTGAATGTTGTCCGCCAAAGATGTTTATAGTAAGCGTTAGACTGTACTGAGAAAGAAATATTTGATGGAAAAACAGAACATACACTCAAGACCAAAATTCCATTACAATACAATGAATGTATTAATTGGCAGCAAAAACGTCAAAAGTTTCCTAAGTGAGACCATGGGCCCAGTACTAAAGGGCCGGGCATTTTCTTTAGAAACCACAATTTTAGTTACCTATCCACACTACATACATGACACAAAAACGAAAACAAGAGGTTTTGTTCTACCCTGGAAATGGTGTGAAATAAGTTTTTTATCTTTCCAGGTTTTGTTGCTAGAGGTCCGACAAGATTAGTCCAAATTCAATTGTACGTTTTTTTCATGCAACAGTTTTCTGTAAATGATAGTTAATGATACAACATATGAACAGGGTTCGAATGATCTTCGATTGTGTTTTGTTTCAGAAAATCTAATTCTGGCCTCTTTTACACCATCGGTTTATGAAAGCATCAACAAGAAAACAAGAAAACCACTTCAGTTACTATGGACGCCCACAATGAAGAGGGGAGTAGAAGGAGTCGTGGCCTTTCCTGTAAATGTTACAATGTCTTCAATTGTTGAATTACATATTATTATTGTCATTATTATTTTTATTTTTTCCAAGTTTGCTTTAATTAGTAAAAAGAGTGATCAACGTCAAAACTGTAAGTAGGGAAATAGTATAATATTTACATAAAGGTAGTCATGCAATAATGCAGGGGCTTAGGTATGTCACAGTGTGCAATGCGAACAAATTATGAGGCGGCCGTTTACAAAGAATATAAATGTGTTATATTGTACTACTGCAGATTGAATTATTTATATCATGGTGAAGCCCGACTGTAGGTGTCTTAAAAAATAGACAGAAGTTTGATAGGTCTGGTAGAATTACACAGTCAGTTTTCGGTCTAGAAATCGGTGGAACCAAAACTTGAGTCACTACAGACGAACTGATAGAGAACAAAACCCGATTGCGGGCAATCGTGTGTGACCTCTTCTAGGATAAAGTCCGACTTTGGTTCGCTGGAGATGGTTTAGTGGAACAAAGACCAAATCCAAGTCCACGTAGGAGGTCTGATGAAGGGAAAAGTCCTACGTTAGGCGATCGCTGATGAAAGACCTGCTGCAGGGCAAAGCCCGATTGCGGGCAACCGCAGGTGCTAAGGTGAATAGCAAAGCCTGACTTTAAGCCACTGCAGGTGGTCTGCTGAGGAGTAAAGCCGGATCTGGAGTTGCAGACAACCTGTTGAAAAACAAGGCGTAATATTGGGCTATTGCTAGTGACTTGGTGAAAAGTAAAGAACAAATTTGGGCAAGCCAACGGTATACATATGACCAGGGAAAGAGCAAAGCCTGATTTTGAGCTAACACAGGTGGTTTATTGTAGAGTAAAGCTCCACTTTCGGCCACAGTAGGTGACGTGGGGAAAGATAAAGAAGAAATTTGAGCCAAAGCATGTGTTCTAGTGTAAGGCAGTGTTGGATTCTAGGCCACTGTAGGTGGCAAGGTGAAAGACGAAGTCTAATTCAAAGCCATTGCAGGTAGCATGGTGCAAGGTGCAACCCTGTGGTGATCTACCATGGATGATGGGCAAAGATCAAATCGATGGTAGAACAAATCTTGGGGAGGCTGTTTACATAAAATATAAAAGTTTTATTTAATAATTGGGCTGTTCTCATAGAGATAAAAATCGTTACATTGATTGTCAAATGGAGCTCTTCATTTATCAAAACTGTTTCCCATTATATCAAATGCTTTTCCTGATGTTTCTTACAAATTTATTGTTTTACATTGAAATTCTCTTATAACTCTATCTACTGTGAAAATGCTAATTTCTAGTTGAGGATTTGTTTCTAATAATTTAGTTCTTAATTGTTTTAAGTGTAAAAGTACAATCTTCAGCAATTCATTTGCATAATATGGCATTGCTTTGTTTCAAAGTTAATTTCTTTGGCCGGTGTCCCGCACTCCTCTTATTACTTTTATTAGTTATTTAATAAGTGGCATAAATTCTTCTTAGTATGTTTGGTGATAGAGTAAACTGTCGCTCTAAAAGAAAAACACTATGATATGTCTGCTTACATGTCTAGTAAATTAAACTTGGCATTTTTAAACTTGCAGATATGAATATTCAAATCAAAATTCGATATGCTAGAACTGTAGGTCTTGCTTTACATGGCCACTCTTAAAGAGAAAATTATTGAATAACCAACTACAATTAAAAAGAACGCATACATCCTGTTAGCAAGTCTATGGGCGTCCATGTCAGTTACAATGTTCGACACAATTTCTGTGATCTTTTTTGGCGATCAATTCAAAGACTACATAATTATGTAGATTTATAATGTAAGAGCCGATGTAGCTTCATTGAGGTTGTTTCTTACTTAAAATGGATTGATTTCAGCACTGTCATATTGCAGAAAAAGTATGACTTTATAGAAGCGGCGGAAATCTATTGTTAAAGTGAAATAACTTTAAACTGAAAAAAATAGTAGCAGAAAAATCCCGAGAAAGACCAGTGTTAACTTTAAAAGCAAAAACGACCTACATAAGTAAAAAAATCACACTCATTCAGTTTTTTAGACGGATGTCAATGGATTTGATCAACAATCTGTTCGTTTCAAAACAAATTGTTAAAAAATCTCGGAAATATCTGGAAGTCAAACTGAACCAGAATTGGTTTAGACATTCTACTGATATAGCTAATGAAAGGTTGTGAAACAAGTGCGATATCTTTCAGATTTTCTTTGTCTTGCTTAATTTTCATATCTCCAAAACACGAGGTTGAATTAAGACAAAAACATTTTCATTGCAATTGGTAGGAAAAAGTTTTTTCAAATTATAGAAAGTTTAACTGGATGAATTTTCTACATCAGATTTTATTTCTAAGTTCTGACCCGTCGACAGAAAAACTCTGTGTTGGGTAAATTAAAGATGATAACTGTCAAAGATGATACAAAATGCGACAGAAGGCCTGCCAGTGGAAACTGATATTTCTGACTTATGTTAGTAAGCCATAGAATATGGATCAACTATTGTTTAGATGTCAATGTGATAAAACAGACACAATTTTATTATACAATATTTTATAAAATATGATTTTTAAAAACGATGAAGCGATTGAGACAATTTATCCCAGAACCTAAGTGCTCTGATTGTTTCTTGTGGGGTTACCTCAAACAGAAGGTGTCCTAACATAGATATTGTAGCATTGAAAATTCTAGGAATGCCATTAGATAAGAAATAACAAGAATTAATCGCTACAAATCTAGTTTGTTACTGATACGAGTATTTTACACCATCGCATCGATGTTGATTTTGAAGTTATTCATGCTACCTATAGTCCAGTCAACGAAAGGGTTATAGAGGACATAGAATGGGGGAAATTTTTCTTTTAAGGAATGTGTTGGGGGTAGTTAGGAGGCAAAGATACTAAAAGTCCCCGCCCCTTGCCCTGCTGCTTCTGGGGGGAGGGGGGTGGAAAGGTCTCTGTTTTCGGTTTTTTGCTTATAAGCCGGAAACGATGCGTCGTACGGTAAAAAGTATTCCCTACAAAATAAAAGATAATTAAATTTCCTAAAAGACTGTCTATATTTGTTTTCTTTCTATGTGTTATAGTTTCCGAGATATTCGCCAGCTAAGTCGATAATTTTTGAAAAACTTTTTTTGGCTCACATTTTTCGTCGAAGTTGTCCGTCTAACTCCTCAGCCTTATTATTTACAGAAAAGTCGTCAGAAGGAAAATGTAGAGCATTCGGTCTCCTTTAAAAATATGTAATAGAAAATGAATATAGACAGTCTCGTGGGAAATATAATTATCTTTTATTGTGTAGAGAATACTTTTTACCATACGATGCATCGTTTCCGGGTTATAAGCAAGAAACCGAAAACAGGAAACTTTCCACCCCTCCCCTCCCCCCGAAGCGGCAGGGCTAGGGACGGGAACTATTAGTAACTTTGCCTCCTAACTATACCCCCAACACATTCTTTAAAAGAAAAATTCTCCCCCATTCCATGTCCTCTACAATCCGCTTTTGGGCATTCATTGACTCGACTATTATGTATTTTAATTAATTTGTACGGTTGTGTTTCTGTGTTGTATGTAAAGCACTAATAACAATCTATCAATTATTGTTTTACCGCATCAAAAATAATAGATATATTCTAGCACAGCCCACTTTTCGTTTCTGGCTTTGGCAATAATTATATTTTATATTGAATGTGTTTTTGTTACTATGCAGTACATAGCTAATATTAGAATAAAATTGAAATAATCTTTTCTTTTTTCCGCTCTACAAACGAGGAAAATTGGTGAAAAATTCTTAATCTTAAATAAAGGCAGTTGGTTTACTTGTTTTGATCCTTGTTTGTTAGTCACTTTCATGGAGACTAATCATAAGGAATCTAATTTGTAACACTATACTATATCTTCACATAGAAATAAAAAAGTTAAACTCCATCTCACTATTATATTTATAAGCTACTTTCTTATCTCGCCCCTATGAGCAAGATCATAAATTTGTAGATTTGACAGTTAAGAGGCGAAAGTAACAGTTTGAAAAAAATATTAATGCAGGTGATATATTACGCATGTTATATCAGGAACATTTAGTTCCTTTAAAAAAAGTTGGAGAAGCCAGTACAGATTTTTATTACATGAATATTAATTTTATTTAATTCAAGATACAATTTAATGGAATTCATCTTTTTTGTTTTATCTATGTGCGGATCGAGCTTTCACTACTATTAATCGTACATATAGGAGAAAAAGTAAGAAATTACACGTTCTTAAATTTGTTATTTAATGGAACTATCCTAGATGTTTGTATTTCCACGTGGTGATACGAGAAGATATTTTTATAAAACAGATTTATAAAAACAAATATTCACCATATTACGTATATTTCTTAAGGCAAACTTTCACTCTTAAGCAGGTGTAGGTAAGTACATGTTTCGTCGTGCCAATTTTTATTGTCTGGAAGTAGTTCATATCAGACACGCCCTGTAACTTCCTGAAATTTTCATAAGGCAAATATTTAGAGCAATATAAAAAGGTTAGCAAGATTTTCTTGTTGATTTATTTTTAAATGGTTTTATTTCGATTGTCTCAATATATTTCATTTTTAAATATCGGTTTTCTAACTTTGAAATAATTAAACAAAGGTTGATCTTATATAATAAATATCTTACCAAAGAATTCCGATTATTTCGACCTACCTTGTATATTATTATAAATTATATTTAATTATAATAAAATAAGAAAAAATGCTGCAAAAGAAACAAATTAACTTTCAAATGTAAATAAGTCAAATTACTAAAATATTTACAAAAACTATTCATTTACGTAAACGGTAGCCAAAACTGATATTAATTAATGATATATACATAAATTCCTTTCTAATAAATTGAACTGTACCATTTGAAATTGAAAATATCTTAATAAAGGTAATTACTGGTTTTTTTTGTCGCACACACTAAAATACAGACTTCCCTAACAAGAAAATAAGTAATTTGTTACGTAAGGGAAAAGAATTTTATAAAAGTCCCAAAATAAGCTTCAAGCATTTGCAAATTGAGAAATTCATAACTAGAGATGGAATTTTTAGGCACAAAACACATTACAAATGGGAGGCAAATAAACCTTTTAAAAATAGGAATTTAGAAAGCATCAAAAACATTTTAAGCAAAATAAATGTAAAATAGGCAAAGTATTTTATTCACTATCTTTTACTCTGGTATGACATAAAATAAGTTTTCAATATTTTTTAATGTAGTCAAAGATTCAGTAAGAGCAAGTTATTTTGTTTCTAATTTTGTTATGCCCTCTACGATTTTCTTAAAATGTGTTAAAATATAAATTACATCAGTTTTCGCTTGAGGCAACTTAAACAGTTGTTGCACTTTCTCAATACATAATGCAGCTGACGGTTCAAATTCATCCACAACTTACAACAAACATACAAATGTTGTGGTATGGATGCTTATACAAATCGCTGAATATCTTGCGTAAACTGTCAAAGTTTTGGTAATGAGAAAGGACTACTTCCAACCACGTGATCCACTTGGTCAAAATTGGTTCTGAAGGCAAAGTTGTATTAGGCAGAATTTCTTTATATCGTTGTACTCTAGCGGGGGCTTTTACAAAAATTTTTTTACATTTGCTATTAAGGCATTGACATTTTTATACTGCAGGCGAATAGTTTCACACACTCGATTTAAGGCATGCGCCAAGCATGTAAAATGTATAATTTCTGAATAAAATACGTTTAGACTTGTAGCATATTTTAACCCTAGATTTTCGGAGTACGGATTTATATGCACCAGAACCGTATACATTGTTGTATATCATTTAAATGGGTGAAAATTGACCATATGAACATATAAAATGCTTTTAAACTGGGCGCATTATGTTAAGAATAGGAAAAAAGATTAAAAAAAAAAAGACAAATAGTGCAAAAAAGGCTAAAATATGCACTTTAGGCAAAATCATATGTGACTCAGATTAATGTTCAGTTTTTAAAACGATTGAAAAAAAGCGTTTATATTAAGCTGCCTAGAACGTAGAAAAAAAGGACATTTTCCTAAATATTCCATCTCTATTCATAACTAGGATAAATATATACACGGATTCCTTAAAAAATCTTGTTTAACTTGAGAATTTCTAGTTTCCGAAAAATTGTAAGACTTCGCTATTTTGCTTAAATGACTTTGTGTCTAATTCAAGCAAAAATATCTTATATTTGTTGACTGCTGTCATTAAGATAGTTGTAAAACTTGTTAGATTTTGTATCGTGATGAATCTAAAAGGAAGGCAATGCGCGTGTCTGATTGTTCAAATTATCTTAAGCTGTTATCTATGGTTTTTCCTAATGCATAATACACCAGGTGTATACCTATGAAATGAGATTTTCAGCTATTAGACCACAGATGTCGCTAGGAGTATTTTTAAACTGTCCCAAATGTCTTATTTTTTTCGTCTGTCATCTGTCAACAATATTCAATTCATTGTTTGCGATGTTTCATACAACAACGCATTTTTTTCGCTTTTAAAAATGTCGAATTTCGTGCCTTCAAACTACGATTTGCGGACATCGTTGATTTTCTGTTATCAATTGAAGAAAAACGCTTCTCAAGCTCATCAAATGCTTATAGAAGCTTACGGTGGACATGCTCTAAGCAGAGCACAGTGCTTCAGGTGGTTTGAAAAATTCCGAAGTGGTGATTTTAGCGTGGAGAACGAGGAACGTGGCCGGCCACCGAAAAAGTTTGAGGACACCGAATTGCAAGCATTGTTGAATGAAGATGATGGTCAAACGCAAGAAATTATGGCAGAGCAGTTGGGAGTGACCCAAAAAACCATTTGCAAACGTTTGAAAGACATGGGCATGATTTTAAAGGTCGGAAGATGGGTGCCGCATGAACTGACTGAAAGGCAGCAAGAGAACCGAAAAACCACTTGTGAAATGCTGCTCTCCCGGTTTAAAAGGAAGTCTTTTTTTGCATCGAATCGTTACGGGTGATGAAAAATGGGTGTATTTCTCCAATCCCAAGCGTAAACGATCGTATGGTCCGCCCGGCCACAAGCCAAAATCAACGGCCAAACCAAATCGCTTCGGCCGCAAGGCAATGCTGTGTGTTTTCTGGGATCAGCATGGTATGATTTGGTACGAGCTATTAAAACCAGGTGAAACAGTTGACGATGCACGCTACCAACGACAATTGGCCGATTTGAACAGCGCTATACACCGAAAACGCCCAGAATACGCCGATCGGCGTCACAAAGTAATTTTTCTTGATGACAATGCACCACCACATCGAACAAGAGCGACCCGGGAATTGGTGGAGACGTACGATTGGGAACCGCTGGTGCATGCGGCTTACTCACCAGACTTGGCGCCTTCCGATTATCATTTGTTTGCATCGATGGGCCACGCACTTTCCGAGCAGCGCTTCAATTCTCACGAAGAAGCCAAAAAATGGCTCGATGATTGGCTTGCGGCCAAAGACGGCCAATTTTTTTGGCGCGGCATTCACAAATTGCCTGAGAGATGGGTAAAATGTGTCGCTAGCGATGGCTATTATTTTGAAGATTAAATTTGTAACCATTTTTTGTTAATAAACGTTTATAATTGAAAAAAAAAGTCTCATTTCATAGGTATACACCTAAGTACATTTGGACATGCTGGCATTTTATAATTAAACAAGTGATATGAATCATTTTTGAAGGCAATTTGAAGTCGACTATAAAGACTAATATAGTTCTCTCTTGTTTTAGCAAACATAAAATGTAACCATAAGTAAGACAGTAAAATAGTTTATTAACAAAATATATAGTGAATCTCGCGACTTTAACTGCTATAACCTACAAGGATTTAACCGAACCCGAAGGTATTCCAACCCCCAGTTGGGATTTTTAATGTGGAACTCATGGCAGTTGCACAGGTTCACATCTCTCCCGGAGAATGGCACCATTTTACAAATTCTTTCTTCGTGAAAGATTTCAGAAATGTAAGGGTATGTTCTATTTTATTTTTGGCACGAAAAGGTATAGAAGTGAGAGGAAGCCAAGGTAAATCAAATTTTATTTCTATTGAATTCCCATCGTTTACTTATCCTGAATAACTAAGAATTTGACATTGAATTAGCAGGAAGTCTTTAAACTATTCATCTTTAGTCAAGTTAATTCCTGGTGTTAAAGAATTCACACGCTTAGTATACAAATATAAAAAATTTATGTCAGGTTAAGCGTCGTCAAAGTTTGTATTGATCACGATTTGGGAACTGATAGAATAATAACAGAAAGCGATCACAAGAAACTTTTACTTTACCTTGACTTAAACGTTATGTTCATTGAAGCTTCATTGATTTAATAGTTGAATGTTTATCTTTAGTAAAATTATGATTAGGAACTAGTGTTGTGGCTGATTTCTACAACTAATTATTATTCGCACTAATAATTTCTAATTATTTAAAATTCATTTTTTATGGAATGGTTAATGTTAAATGAAAAGAAACTAAAAGTGAAATAACATGTATATTCATTTTTTATTGAATTAACTTCAATTTTATGTAAAAGCAGTAAAAGTAATTCTTATTTGGCCTTAATTGTTTTTATTAATTTAAAATGATTGATAACAATTTTCATATCTAACGTTAAATCTAGTAAGTGTTTAAACAAGTGAAATATATGTTAGTTGGCCATCTTATTGTATGTGAAAAGCACTAAAGTGATTTTACCGATTCTATGAACATATGGTCAACGTTATTTTTTATATTTGTATTATTTAGCTTATTATTGGCTCTTTACAACAATTCAGTATGACAATTAAGTCTAACTAAGGACAAAGTTTCCCTTTTTATATTTTCTTTTCTTTTACGTGTGTACAATTAAGCGAAATACAATTACTTTCTTACTGACGCACTGCCTGTACCACATAGAAGCAAGTTTTGTAAGAACAACTACTACATTTATTATAATTAGTTATAACTACTAAATAAAGCTTCCACACAAATAAAAAAAGTGATATTCCAGTCTCTTTTGTCTAATTAACTTTTTATGATTTTTATTTTTTCTTAAGTTCCAGTATTAGAAGTTATATTACTTTCTCACATCATGCCAAGCTAAAGGGAAGGTCTTCTGTACAAGTAAAAAACTAATTCTTGGTTCAGAAAGTGTTATAAGGAACTCTAGTTCTTGATTACACAGTTGACGTAACTTCCTAGAGTAATATTTGGCATGAACTACATTTAGATTGTTTCAATATAATTTAAAAGCACTACAATAACTCTCTTATGGGTAAAAATCGGATACGGCAGTTATCAAAGATTACGAAAGAATATTTATGAAATATTGGTTTCCAATATCTGTAGAAAGTAAATCTGCTAAAAATGATTCAAAAGTGGAAAGACCAATGAAAGCCCGAACAACAGTAGTTTACATAACAATCCAGGAAAGGAAAATTCTGGTTAAAAGAAATCTCTATAGAGAATGCAATGAACAAATAGAAGAAATCTCTATCTTCAAGATTTATGTTAATTCCATGTGCGCGAGTGTTATTAGAATTTCTTTAAATTCTTTAATGAGAGTATACCATTTTGCTTTGGGTAGATGAAATCTTCTGAAACTTGGGCATTATATGTAATATGAATATTAAAAAATAGCTAATACCGCCATGGCACGCCAACTTAAAATTTGGAACAAGAATTCCCTGCTTAAAATGTTTCTGATAAAAAAAATGGATCTGTTTGAGAGCTTTTCTGAAACACTAAAATTATGCCATAAATGAATATCAACTCAAAAATAACAAGCAATCAAAAGTAAAACCTGGCGTGTTAACAATAAAACATAATTTGTTAACGCAAAAAAATATTTAAATTGAAAATAAAAAAAAACATTATTTATGACCGCTAGCTATTCATGAGCTTGGTTACTATTTACAAAAAGGTGAAGTATAAACTTCAAGTGTTACATATTTGTTTTTTTAACATATGTAGTTACCCAATAACATATTAAATTGTGAAATAGTAGTTTTTGTTATTATTTTATATTATGTTTGTATCAAATAATTAGAAATTGGAATTTTTACTATTAGATAACACTTGAGGCGTAACCTTATTTGCCAAGAAGGTTACGGTTTGGGTCATATACTAAAATAACCAGTAGTAAAATTCTGACATTCAATTTAAGTTTTCTTTTCCTCAATAAAGATTTTTTTTTCTATTCTGAAAGTTGAATGTAATTGTAATTTATTTATCAATTGCAATGTAAATATTCTGCGGTATATTTTTCATAAAGGTTAAAAGTTATGATGTCTGCAATATATTCGTACTTAAGAACAGAAATATAAATACTAAACTAAAAGCAAAAGGAAATTAAGTTAATACACATGCAATGCTAAAATGTACCTAAACGAAACTAAATAAAGCATAATCAATATAACTAAATATAAAAGTATGTCTTGCACACTTCTCTGATGATGATGATGATGATACACTTGGTAGAAAATCAAAGAGTCTAGACGACTAGACATTGGTTTCCTGACGTACCTGAATATATGAAACGCAATGCAGTATAATATTTTTGAGTGAAAGTTTTAATTGAATACATAAAAATATCATGAGCATTCCTATAAAAAGTTATCAGACTCTCGTTTGTCTCAGTTAAAAACCTGTTGCATAAATTTATAAAATCAAACGTACTCTGTGAAGCGTAAGAATTCTTGTATTTCGTGTGTTTATAGTATACATTTATATTGATTTCTGATGCATATTATACTTGAAGCCAATCAAGATTTGATATGGTTACGCTACTGTTTCAAAAGTGTGAAACTTACATAAAGGTCATTCCGTATCAAATCAACCAAAAAATTGGCATTTTTAAACTGAGCATTCTAAATTATTGAATGAAACTTAACTGTGATAATAGTGCTACAAAAATGTTTTTAAATTTTTTTAACAAACAAAAGTAAATCTTGATAGAACTACGGAGTTCTGAATTCTCAAGAATGCTCAAAAGAGGATTGGGAATCATGAGAATATCATTGTTTAAAATCTTAGATAAAATATTTTCAAATATTCTGAAAACTACCATGGAATCAATGCTTAATCTTAATTAATTGAGCGCAGCTTAATCAAAATCGAGCCATTTCCGACAGAGAAATAATTATTTGGTCAAAACAACATGGTTTTAGTTACACTTTACCTGGTATTACAAGAAAAAAATAAAATCTGCCTAGGCAGACCAATATACAGAATCTAAAAAAACTAGGCAGTAGAATTTAAGATGAACACTCTGAAAAGAGGTCCAGTGACTATGCAGATAAACGCATTATTGTGTTAGAATTTAGTCAAATGACATGCGTCATTGCAGAAGCTGACTTTCTGTTCTAAAATAAACAGTCTATAAAGTTCCTTATATTCGCTAAGAAAACATGTTTGCAAAAAAAACAGCTAGAAGAACATAAAAAGACAATCTTATGCCAAAACAACAACAACTGAAACCACACCACAGTCATACATTTTAAAACAATGTACTTTAATGTCAAGAAGAGACCAGAGATATCTAATCAAGCTGTAATGAACAGATTGGGGAAGGCTAATTTAAAGTTCTAGTTAATCGAGAGGTTTTTCATTAATTGACAGATGGGAACAGAAAATAGCTGGGTCAATGTTAAAAAAAATCCAGATTTTGAAATTGCTTTAATTCTGAAACTGAATGATGTTTGGATGTATGGTCACTCGTCTAGTAACTACTTTGGATGATTGCAATACTATTTCTTGATAAAAATGCAAAAATTACATTTATGAGTAGAGAAACTGTCTTTAGGAACTTTTGGAGATTATCTTGAAATAATTATCCAGATTGTAAGAGTGTGGCAGGCATCTTCTGTAGTCTTGTAGTTACGGTTAAGGTCGTAGATGGTAATCTTCAGCTTTATAAAAGCCTGTATCAAAAGAAAAATCTTCAGATTAGCTGCCACATTAATGGTTGGAGATCCAGCCGGTTCTGCACGATCCTGGCATAAAAAAGCACTTACGCTAAGCAATTAATTATAAACTTATATCCAGAAGCCAAAACTAATGGTTCTTTGACGTTTGGGCACCGGTTGTTTGAGTAGGAAGGCGTTTGGGTACGAGGACGTTTGGGCGTAAGAACATTTAGGTGTGAGAACGTTTAGGCGCGATGTCGTTTATTTTTATTTCCTTTCAAGGTATATTGGGGTTAGCAAGATACAAAAAATAGAAGGATATCAATATACGACAATAATGATAATCCTGAGTTTAACCTGATAACTTTCAGAATTGTCCTAATTTTGCTCCCAAATAATCGAGTCCAAACGTCCTAGCCCAGAAATTACTTTTTTCTTTGCAAAAGAGAAGGCTGGTTGCGTCATATAATCTGGTTACCATTTAGTTAGTATCGCTCTGGAAATAATCAAATGTAGGTCTTCATAACAATACTGATAAACTTAAATTACAGATTTATTCAACTTTAATTTAAAAAACTTATCATATCTTGATTTTCTTTATGAGACGTCACCTTGCCAGCTGTAGGATGGTTGAGTACCTCGAGAAACTCTCGCGGAAGATAAAATTGGTTGCTAACCATTCCTTGTTAAACATTAGCTGCAAATACACGTTTAGCAATGCAAATCAAAATTTTAATTTTGTTATTTATTGTTGTCATTACTACCTCTTAACTGCATAATATGTAACTTGGGTTACTTCCAAATACTAATTGAGTGAAGAGTAAAAACAAAAGAACCAACTGTTACCAATATTTCCAAATATTTTGACTGAAAAGAAACAGTGCAACACAATAATAAATATAACTACATTTTGTTCTATTTTTCGATCCCAAACTCTGGCTATTGATCGTATATAACAAAGAATTTGGCTGATTTTAACCAAGGTATTTTAACTGGTAGTTCAGGTCAAAACTAGATTTTTCAGAATTATTTATAAATCTGAGAATTAAACGAGAGGGCTGAGAGGGTTGGGTTGACTTTGTTCCTAAATTTTCTCAAGTGTAGGTCAAAGCATTTGGCAACACTTCTGCACTATAACAAAAAAAAAGAAAACCTTAGATGATTATTGCAATAAACACAAGGAGTAGTAAGAAATACGAGGGTGGTCTGAAAAGTTTCCGACCTCAACGTGAAGATGGCAGCACTCGTAAATAAAAGCTACTGAATTTCGTTGTTCATCTGTTGACAGTTACTCACCAAAGTTTCAGCCATTTTGGACGCGCAGTTTTTATGTAACAGTCGTTTGAGTGAGTTGATGTGAGTTTTTTTGTGAAAATGGACAAAATCGAGTATCGAGCTGTCATTAAATATTTGTTTTTGAAAGGCAATACGCCTTCGCAAATAAAAGATGAGTTGGATTCTGTGTATGGGGACTCTGCACCATCATTTACCACAGTGAAATTTTGGGCTGCTGAATTTAAACGTGGCCGTAAGAGCTTGGGAGACGATGAACGTTCGGGACGTCCAAAAACTGCAACTACCGACGAAAACATCGCCAAAGTTCACCAAATGGTGCTAGACGACCGCCGAATTAAAGTGAGAGAGATAGCAGAGGTTATGAACATGTCAAAAGAACGTGTTTGTCACATATTAAATCAACATTTAGGCATGAGAAAGCTGTCCGCGCGTTAGGTGCCGCGTTTGCTCACGTTAGACCAAAAACGTGTTCGAATGAATATTTCCAACGCTCTTTTGGCGCAGTTTAGGCGAAATAAATCCGAGTTTTGGCGCCGATTAATTACTGTAGATGAAACTTGGATACACCATTATACGCCCGAAACAAAAATGCAGTCCAAACAGTGGACTGCAAAGGGGGAACCGGCTCCAAAAAAAGCAAAAACTGTTTTTTTGGCTGGGAAAGTGATGGCGACTGTTTTTTGGGATAGTCATGGAGTTATTTTAATCGATTATCTTCAAAAAGGAAAAACCATTACAGGAGCATACTATGCATCATTACTTGACAAGCTGAAGGCAGAACTTGCGAGAAAACGGCCACATTTGCAGAAAAAGAAAATCCCGTTTCACCAAGACAACGCACCGTCTCACACCTCAGCGGTTGCCATGGCGAAAATCCACGAATTACGGTTTGAACTGCTTGACCATCCGCCTTACTCACCAGATCTAGCCCCAAGCGACTTCTTTTTGTTCCCTCATCTAAAAATTGCGCTCGGAGGACAAAGATTTTCGTTAAATGAAGAGGCAATCACCTTCGTGAACAATTATTTTGCAGAGAAAAATGCCGAGTACTATTTGGACGGGTTACAGAGATGGTAGCATCGCTGGGAGAAGTGTGTAGAGTTACAAGGAGACTATGTTGAAAAATAAAAAAAAATTTTCAGAAAAAATGTCTTGTATCTTTGTTAGGTCGGAAACTTTTCAGACCACCCTCGTATATGCCCATTTTGTTTATTTTGCATTTTTCACGGAATACATAAACAAGAAACTAAGAGCGAAACCTGTTTGGACAGCTGAAAAAACAAAGAACTGACTGGTATAGGTGTTTTCCTGAGAATTATATGTTACTTAGCTAGAGGCAAGAAATAAATGATCCATCATCAATATTCCAGATAAAGAAGCCTAAAACCATTCATTTGGTTAGTTCCATGCTTACAACTCAAATAAGCAAGTCAGAGTACATTATATCATTTTTCCTTTCTTGCCTAATCGAAAAACTTCTAAAAGTTCTATCTGTCATTTCAAAAACTGTTTACGTCATGTGTATGCAGGGCATCTCCTTAAGATTGGCTCTAACAAGAACGTTACGCTAAGTTAACTAACATAAGAGAAAAACAGAATATTTCAAAAGATAGTCTTTACACCTTCTTCTGCTAGTGCAATTGAAAGCAATTATAAATTATATCAAATCAAGTTTATTTGCTTTGTTAAATAATATAATTTTCGACTGAAACAAATGGAGCTACATATTGGTTTTTCTCAAACGTAGCTTGCAGAACAGATATTCCAAACTAAATAAGTTACTGTGGTTTTCATTAATAAGTTTCTGTTTAGTTTGTTTCCAACTTAGAAGAATCTTCCTTTGAATTGGGTCTTCCTGAGAAAAATTATTATAACTTTTTTGTGTTTCAACGTAAAGTTTATAACCTCAAATTAATCATTCAACAAAAAAAACTTTTTTTATATCACTGTAACATGTCGAAAAACAGTGTTGAAAATCGTAAAAATATTCAAATATTGTCACGTCACCGACGGAACGCTGTGATTGGCGGAGAGCCGCTGTGACGTCATTACGCATCTTGGCGATCGAGAGTCAGTGCATACGAGATAGGAGCCGCGTTTTAATTTGGTTTCATAACCAATTAGACTTGTTTAAAGGTAACAATGAGTTCTGATGGGTTCGTAAAGGGACAATCGGACAATCTGCCGAAAGTCCACGTGTTAATGGTTTCTGACTTTTTCGCAAATAGTGAATTTTTTAACGCAGCTGAAACAAGTAGTGTAAAAGCACAGAGGTAAGTGTTTGTATTATCACAGCGCTTGTTTTTGTATTCATAATATAAAGACTGAATCAAAATATATAACATCTCAAAGGAAAGTTGCAGCAAGATATTTGGCGCAAATACAGCTGCAAATGTATTTTAAGAATGTTAAAAAGGGATATTTCTGCGTTGCTAAACCTGATTTTGAAAGCAGTAAAAATATTACAGTAGTTTTAGTTGATTATGATGTACGTAAACCATATAATAGAAAAGGCTATGATATTTTGGAAAACTAACATTTATCATCGATTCTACAATTCAGTAAAATAACCAGTTTTTATTTAAAAATAAAGTGTTTATTAAAAGTCTGTACATAATGTAAAATAAAATCGTTGTTAATAACATTGATATGTCGATTTATTGATCTTGATTTATTATCGGTGTTTGTAAGTTAGTTAAGGCAGCAGCAATGATAACAATATCATTAATAATATCCATAAAAGAAGTTGGGATTGCTGCATGAGGTATAAGAAATTGGAATTCTCATAGTCTTCTTATTATTCTTTCAGTATGAATACGCAAACTGGCAATCCGTTTAGTTTCCATGACTTCGTGTTTAGTAGGATTCTTATTTGATGAAACACTTGGTGGACGAATCAATGAACAATGCTTTGTCATTAGTAATGGCTCTATATGTTTAAAACCACGATCAGTCATAACAGCACAATGTTCAGGCAGTTTTTGCAAAAAGTCGCTATTTTATACAATCACTGCATCTGATGTTCGTCCACCAAATCCTTCAGATATATAATTTATTGTGCCATCAGGAGTAGATGATATTAAATATTTTATAGTATTACATTTTTTGTATTCAGACCAAGTCAAAGCTTGATTGACGACATTGCTTGGTTTTTGGATTTCTATTTCAAAACAGTCTATTATCGATTGCACATTACTTTAACGAGCTCGAAAAGGTAAGGGCAAAATTGATTTTATAGTATCCGAAGAAGGCCACAATATCAATCTTTTTAAATATGCAGCTATTAAGGGTACTGATTTTCTGAAAACATCATTAGCATAAGAACTGCTGCGACCATATTCATCGCCCAAAATGGTAAAACTTGAATTTGTTTTAATTTTTCCAGTGTCAAATAGATGTCTTCGATACTTAAATTACTCGCGGTTTTGAGTAACCGTATAACAAAACAAGCATGGTCAGGTATTCCAATGTAATTTTTTGGTTTTGCTTCTATCCGTTCTAATCTAAGTTTGAGAATATCATTCTTCTTATTTTCCAATTCAAATTTTACACTTTCTCCACTTTCTTCATCAGTTGGCAAATATTCCTCACAAGACTCTAGTGTGTTGTTTAAAATATTCGAAGAAGTAGTTTCGGATTCCGATTCCGGAGTGACAATTTGCGGAGTGACGTCACAGCAACATGGCGGTCTTTCTAGATCTTTTCAAATGCAGTAAATTCTAAAGTCGCATTTACTGACGAAAACAATTTCTTTTAAGCGAAAAATCAGTGCCAATATCTTTATTTAGTTGTTTAGTGTATATTATTGAGGTTTTTGAAATATCGTGGAAGACCCAATTCTTTCTTGTGGCAAAGGCTGTGTGGATACAACACGCTTATGTTTTACTCTGTGATTATGCTTTGAGTTGAAAGGCTATCTTTTTTAGTGGGACAGAGCAAAAGAAATTTAAAAAAATTCGTTCCACACACTACACTTACACTTGCAAAATAAGAATTAAAAAATAAACAAGATGCAGCAAGAAAAAAGAATTAAAATAAAATCCTTTTCCAGGAGTTTAGTAACCAAGAAATGAAATAAATTAAGAGATGGAAAGAACTTGTATCGGTAACGGCAAAAAAAATATCATGATTCATGAATGAAGAGATTCCGTAGTAAAAACATACCTAATTAGTCGATGAAATGATCCCGGTCACGATAAAATTTCGTAACCTTTTTATATTCAAAATACAAAGATATTAAATAACACACTAGCTTAATTACCATAGGTAGGTAATAGTCATTCATTTATTACTGCACACACACGCAGTCTTAAGTAAAACCGACTTTTTGCAATTCCTTTTTCAGCAGCATACCAGCATACCAAACAGAACTAAAGCTAATGCACCAAAAAAAGTGAAGTCATTTTAATAATGTTAACATTGTTAATTAAGAAAGTAGGAAACGTTAAGACAGTGTAAGAATAAGTTACGTAAACGTAATGATACCAATTTTATGGACACTCTAAATACCAGAAACATTAAATTGTAGATAAAAACAAAACTGCCTACTTTTAGCAGTCTGAAAATGCTCACTTTCAATCACAAAACCAAAGTAAAAGTGTATTAAAAGAAAAGAGAAATGGCACGAACGTTTGGCAGCCGGTAAGGATATTTAATTTAATACGCAATAATGTGGGTCATCCATGAAATTTTCAACATTTCATTAATAAAAGTAAAATTTAACCTTGCACCTGACTTTACCGGAATATAAGAAAAGTAGAAACTTGGCCAACAAAGCTGTGTAACCTTGACTTGATGTTTTGAGGATTAGCTTATGTGTAACGACGACTCTTTCAATTTTCATGCTGAATGCTAAACAATAACGAATTTGTTATGTTTGATGACTGTAAAGTTGAGAAAGTTGAAATTGTCTGTTAATTTAATTAAAAAAAGTAATAAAGAAAATTGCAATAATTTCATTGCTTCAGTGAAATTTACAGAATTGTATAGACGTGATAGAACATTTAAGAATTTGTTCCATTATCTTGTATAAAATATCTAAACAATGCATTTTATTATTATGAATGTTTATATTGTCTAAAGTAATTAAAGACATCATAAATTAAATTACGTAATTTTTATAACGTTTCAAAAAAAGATTATTACTGAAAAACAAATGAATGTTTTATCAAGACTTATAGCTTTTATGTAGCTTATATAGGGTTAGGAATAATACGATTTGTCACATTCATTGCTGAGTTCTTAAGAATAATAACAGAAGCAATATCAATTAGATAAATACAATGCAAGATGACTATAATGTCTTATTCAGGACTAAGAAAAAGTAGAGTTCAAATATTCAAAATGTTACTGTCAGAAGCTATAGAGAGTGTATCCTCGAAATTTAACATAGATATTTTACTGCCAAATTCATATTTTCAAAATAGAGGTGTTCAACAGGTAGTTTAGTAATGTCTACCGTACAAAAAACCTTCTCTTAATATAAATACTTTACCTTTGATATAGTGAGCTGACTTGAAGAGATTTCGAAATAACTCGACGGCACATGGCAACCATGCATTATGATATAGTTTCTTCTTTGATGACGGTATCGACCATAACAATTTATAAAGTAGCAGGCAATGTAATATCAATTACCATACAAAAACTAGCATTTGGATTTCTTAGGTTATTTTCTGGATATTAAAAAATTGAACTTCCAATTCAACCTTTAGATTCTGTATCTCAGAAATGTTTACCTAGATCTTTCTTGCAATTTCGAGCCTTATAGTCTGGCAGTAAACTGTGTTCTATTATACACATATTATAATACATATCGATATACTATGTATATCCATTTCCTTATACCCGTAACAGGTACTAAGCTGAAAATAAATAATTCTCAACCTTTTTGAGCAAAGTTTCCCCGATCTATCAACGATTTCAAATTATAATCTTCGAGTTTCTTAGAGAAGGATGTAAGGATCTCATCTAGTTAAGTCTAATATTCAGCTTAACTCTAAAACTTGAGATTTTGTATACTACCTACCAGGTGTATACCTATGAAATGAGACTTTTTTTTTCAATTTTAAACGTTTATTAACAAAAAATGGTTACAAATTTAATCTTCAAAATAATAGCCATCGCTAGCGACACATTTTACCCATCTCTCAGGCAATTTGTGAATTCCGCGCCAAAAAAATTGTCCGTCTTTGGCCGCAAACCAATCATCGAGCCATTTTTTGGCTTCTTCGTGAGAATTGAAGCGCTGCTCGGAAAGTGCGTGGCCCATCGACGCAAACAAATGATAATCGGAAGGCGCCAAGTCTGGTGAGTAAGCCGCATGCACCAGCGGTTCCCAATCGTACGTCTCCACCAATTCCCGGGTCGCTCTTGTTCGATGTGGTGGTGCATTGTCATCAAGAAAAATTACTTTGTGACGCCGATCGGCATATTCTGGGCGTTTTCGGTGTATAGCGCTGTTCAAATCGGCCAATTGTCGTTGGTAGCGTGCACCGTCAACTGTTTCACCTGGTTTTAATAGCTCGTACCAAACCATACCATGCTGATCCCAGATTTTGGCTTGTGGCCGGGCGGACCATACGATCGTTTACGCTTGGGATTGGAGAAATACACCCGTAACGATTCGATGCAAAAAAGACTTCCTTTTGAACCGGGAGAGCAGCATTTCACAAGTGGTTTTTCGGTTCTCTTGCTGCCTTTCAGTCAGTTCATGCGGCACCCATCTTCCGACCTTTAAAATCATGCCCATGTCTTTCAAACGTTTGCAAATGGTTTTTTGGGTCACTCCCAACTGCTCTGCCATCATTTCTTGCGTTTGACCATCATCTTCATTCAACAATGCTTGCAATTCGGTGTCCTCAAACTTTTTCGGTGGCCGGCCACGTTCCTCGTTCTCCACGCTAAAATCACCACTTCGGAATTTTTCAAACCACCTGAAGCACTGTGCTCTGCTTATAGCATGTCCACCGTAAGCTTCTATAAGCATTTGATGAGCTTGAGAAGCGTTTTTCTTCAATTGATAACAGAAAATCAACGATGTCCGCAAATCGTAGTTTGAAGGCACGAAATTCGACATTTTTAAGAGCGAAAAAAATGCGTTGTTGTATGAAACATCGCAAACAATGAATTGAATATTGTTGACAGATGACAGACGAAAAAAATAAGACATTTGGGACAGTTTAAAAATACTCCTAGCGACATCTGTGGTCTAATAGCTGAAAGTCTCATTTCATAGGTATACACCTGGTACTCTCACTGCTCAGTGCTTAAAATACAAATACATATTTCCGGTTGGAAACAAAACTGTCCTATGTCTATTTTTGTAAAATGAGTTATTTGCACAGCATCCTAAGTCCTGCTTGTCTGTAGCTGATGTAATACTATCTAACGTTCCAGATCAAGAACGCAGTAATTAAAAATTGCCTGAGCAAATTACTCCCTTTCCCAAAGAACAATTTTTTATTGAATTTTACAAATTCTGTACGGGATCTTTCTTTTCTTTTTCTTGCTCAAGCTATGCAGTATGTTTTAAATTCCTCTCTATTCAGACTGTTTTCTTCTGACCTGGTATAACTTCTTGCATATTTGTTTTGTGGGTTATACAAATTATAATATTAATCAGGTTAACCATTCTGGCTAAGATATCAATAGCCAATCTATAGATATGATAAACTTATTATCTATCCGTTATCTTCATTTATTGTTATTTTCTGTCTAGGAAGAAGCTGGAGGTCGCCAGAGAAGCCGTGCTACTCTATAGCTATGGTATAAAATTTAAAGCTAGTGGAGGTTGGGTAGTGTTGTTTTTGAGATGGGAGACAAGACGCAATATTAGTGCAAACGGTGGTGAAGCAACATGGTTGTCTTATAAGATTTAGGTACAGATGATGGTGGCGTTCATATATAAAGATTTTATAAAAGAAATATTATATAGGAAGATTTGGTACAAATTAGGCAAATTGCCACAGACGAGGCTTTTAACTTATTTCCTGTTTAAGAAATCATATTGATACATTTGTTAAAAAATTGCATAAATGAATTGCTGGTTTGAAGAGGAAATTTCTAAGCTTTCTTCAAACAACGTGAGATTACAGTAGGCACTGCTTATTAGAACCATTGCTAATAATTAATATATGAGAAAGTAAAAATTATCTTTCTATGTTATTAGCTTGCTAATTCACACGGAAGCATCTTAGGAAATTCTGCCATAGATACCAAATACCTTATCACCGACCTTGGGTATGTGCTATGATGGTGTTGTAAGTTGTAAAGAAGATAGCACTGTTGTTGTTGAATATGACATTGTAAAAGCAAAACGGTTATCATTAGAATTCTCAACACAGTGGAAAACGAAAGGCCTACAGTCGGACACCAATGAGATGGAAAAACCTCTGGAGGGGGGAAGGGACAGGAACACGGAGAAAACCAACTACTTCACACTTACTCACCACGCATCACTAATAGACTATTTATTCAATTGATGTAGATTGAATTTTAAGATCCTGTAACAACTTTGAGTTTTACAAAAAACATCTATCAGGAAAGTAGATACTTTTGCAGAAGAATTCCAAAAAAGTCAGATGTTTAAACGATTTTGAACTCGAACTAAAAGAATTGGGTGCAGAGCAGACTACTATGACCAGTCCAAATATTTGCCATTTATCTCAAAGAGAAGTCTTTGATTGATATTGACTTTAGGCCCATTTCAGATTGGGATGAGATAGCTCTTCAAATGGAAAGGCTAATGTCAATCTAGTTACCCATTTAAAGCTTCCTGAATTACGTCATGTTTCTTAACTACTTATGTTTAACTGAAAGCCAAGTGTAAAACATAAAAATATTCATCACAAAATGTAAAAATGTCTCAAACACGACAGGTTGCTTGTTATTACTTTGATGCATCTTGTAGTTGTCTAATGTAACATTCTAATCTTTGCATCATCTACCATCCTTCAGCAGTATCATATTATAGTATACCGATTGGGAAACATTGGGCTGACGTCATTGAAGAACTAATATGATTGTATTACATAATATTTGTCACGTTATTACATTTGTTGTACTTCCAATAATTTGTTGAAGAACGAATCAATAAACATCCCTCACAGAAAGCAGCAAGAAAGCTTTCTAAAATTTCATCAGAATAGTCAATTTACTAATTATTGCATTTTCACATATTATGCCTTGCTCCAGAAAGCTCAAAAGTATATCAAAAAAATTAAATTGCTAGAACATAAATAAAACATTTTGTAATAATTACATATTATACTTCATCAAGTTTTCTAAATATTCTATTAATACGTTTGTAACGATTGAGATAATTAAACTGGATAGTATACTCTATTATGTATAACATTTTAATAACCCAGTTTTGTTATATAAATCGTTTATAATTCCCGGCATGCATTAATTTTAGTAATGTATAATAATTAGGAAAATAAATTTAAAAAATGCTTCGCTTCTGTTAGATTTTCAGGTGTATGCCCTCTAGAAAAATATTTAAAATCGGTAGATACACATGTAACTTTCGGACATGCTACTTCCTGATGATGTAACAATTTAATTAAGTTTAGAAATATTAAAAAATCATTTGCTATTACTAATATTAGATATCTTTGTACAACTTTTATAAGCAGAATTATGGAAATGATGTAATTTACAACGTACGTCAAAACAATAAACAATCAAAACGGCTGACAAAGTTAATGAAATTCATTAAGTATTGCTGATGACATTTCTAACCCGTTTTTAGAACAACTTAATAAGTTTCTTTAATTAATAGTGTACAAATACCAATTTTAAATAAATAAAAAGCAATGGAACACGCGAACAGATTCTACAATTATTGTTAAGATGTCTGGTCTGTTTCTCAGAATCTTATTTTGAATTCTACGATGATTTTATTATGTGTAGAATATGAAATAATTGCAATTTTATAACATGCGTTCTTGTTTCTTACATTAATGTTTTTGCAAACTACGCTTCATGGAGATATTTATTTCGTAATCTTGTCAGCTGCTATTCTAACAAAAATATTAGAATTTGATATTTTGAGTTTCAGTCATTGTGTTGAGAATTTAATACAACTCCTTATCTGTAGCCGCCGATTAACTAGTCTGGTACAGTTTGATTTACGTTACAATAAATATTTTTGAGTGATTTATTATCTATTTTAAATAAATACTCATCTTCTGCTTTGATGAACTTGGCATTCCAATTGAAATTTATGAAAACAATTCAATAGGCAGGCTTATTGCAGTAAGTAGAGTGGTGGTTTTTTCCGTCCACTTATGCAAGATATAGGTTTGTGCTTGCAATTTGACAAAATTTATTTCGGTCGTTTACAAGCGCAAGGTTTGTTTTTTATGGTTGATATACTACTTAATACTACTTGTTTGGAAGTAATCTAGAAACATTTAACAAATGATAACGCAGCGAAGGCGTGGTAACACCTATAATAACTCTTCGCATGAGATGTAATCTCTCAAAGTTGGGTATGCAATTTATCTTTTTTATGTTATGAGGTATACCTACTAATTATTTATGCACTACTACTCGAAATTGGTTTTGCGCAACTTGCAATAGATAGATAAACAAAAACGAATTGAACAAGATAAAAAATTGATGAATGAATAAAATATTCCTGTTTTTGAAAACATCCCAACAGTTCTAAACCTTGAATTCATATCTTATTATTTTATTAACAAATTCAACATAAATCATGCATGTTGCAACTACTACTTTGTCACATTATGTAAAATTGGCGACGCACCCTTTGAAAACTCAACATTGAAAACTATTTCAAAATCAAAACATAATGCAACTTTCGAAATTCATCTACTAAATAAATTTATCCGAACTACTTTCTCTCTATTCCAAGCAAATTCATTCAGAGTATTATAATATTTAGAAAAAAAAAGATTTGTTAAAAATTAGAAAACGATTGGCGACCGTGACACAAACAAAAATGAGGAAAAAAATAAACAAATGAAAATCTAGTAGTAATTGAAAAGTCCATGTCCTCAGTTTTGACTGCATGATTAGAAAACAAATTACTAAGTGATTTCAAACACGTTTAACAGTATACTTAGGTATATGAAAGGAGGTGTTGATTTTTAATTTGCAATTAAATATCGTTGAACACTTTAAAAGGTTACATCGAGATAATAAAGTGTAGTAAAATTTTATTTGTTAAATGCTAATTAATTCTGAAAAAATGATGTAATGAATAGAGATGATGAATAAGAGCGTGTAATTAATGACTACCAAGAACAAGCTTTCTTCTTGTGAGAAAAACAGTTATTTCAACTCAAATTATCTATTGTGCAATATATCAAATATCAGTACACATTAAAATGAATAAAACACGATGTATTTTGTTAACTTAATAAATTAACAGTAATAAAGTTTGTGAAATTTTCTTTATAATGTTACCAGACTATAAAAATGCTAATTGTCCAAAAATACCACTTTCTTGAATTTTCTAATTTATTGGAATAAACACGGTAAAATAAAAATACTACAGGGTGTGGGAGACACAAATTTGCAAATTTTAAAATGTTGCATAGCACCTGCTAATGGCAAAAGAAGAATATTTATGTCTCTAGAAATTCCTGATGAAGAAAGCTTTAAAACTCTTCAGATTGAATATACATAACTACACATTGTTACAGGAAGACTGTGACATTCAACAAACATATTCTTAAGATTTATCAAGGTTATAAACGATACCTAACTAATAGTAACCAATCAATCAATCGACTTATGAAAAGCCAAGGGAGATGAAGTTTATTTTAGCTGTTAACATATTTTCACCTTCTCTGACTGTAAGTAGGTTGATTGATACAAACAACATATCACATTGTTCAATAACAAATACTATATTCGTAACGTAATTTCTTCTTTTAATATATCGGAAGACAGTTTAAGAGATATAGACGTTACTTTTTTATTAAATTACTCAATTTCTGTTCAAGTTCTACAAAGAAATTGAAAACGTGTGAGAACTTCAATATGAATGGAATTTTTCATATATACTTTGTCATTACCATTATATTGGTGCTCAGGAGCGTTTTCATCATACCCATACTGGGTTAGCGTCACCCGATTTTCCCATTTAAGGGGAAATTCCACAAATCTTCCATTACACTTTTGCATAATGCTTGAAAACTGATGACATAGAATTCTATGGAAACCTTACTTTTGGCAATAACATGTATTAACCAAGTAAAAGCGAGCATTTAAATAAGTGAACATACAGTCCCAAGACTTCTATTGAGATGAAAACCAAAGAGAAGAGTAGAAAGGCTGTCAAAAAGATGGAAGCAAAAATAAAATAATTATCTGAAGAAGCCACGAATCCCCTAATGGAAAACGATAATATAAGACAGAGAGAATGGAACAAAGTGATAGACAAGGCCAAATAACATCCAGGGATGTAACTCTGCGTGACGTAAGTAAATATTATTTGGGCATTGAAAAATATGAAAAATGACAAAAATGCCATTGCTTTAAAACTGCCAAACGTTTCTTCACGATCAAAGTAAGAATAGCTTTTAATTAGACTGCACCTTTTATGTTCATTGGGATGATTTTTCTAATATGTATCAACTCATATGCAAAATTCCCAAAATAGCCATCAACCCGTGAATTACCTTTGGTTTGGTGGTTCTTCAGACTGATCACTTATTATATTCTCAATGCTATATTTCCCTACAAATTTGATGATGTTAGTCAACTTCATAACTTTGAATAAGGACTACACAACAGAGAACAGAAATTACAAAAATCAAATATATATCTTTTTCTCATTTAACAATACCGAACGAAACATCTTCTCAAACGTTTCTTTGACTTGAATAAATCTACTCTCCTCTTCATTATTATCAGTTAGATATTGCTACAAGTCATTATCATATTTATGTTAATTTCTACATACAGTTATCTTTGTTACAATCTATAATACAGCTTAGAAAAAAACACAGAAAGGCTTATAAGTATGAAGAGGTTGGCAGAAGAATCAGTCCTAGAAGGCAAAGGCAGAGTCAATAAAGTACTAAGACTGGTGATTGATAAAAGGTTATCATTCATCAAACATTGTAAAAAGCTAAGGAAAAACGCACAACTAGAACCGTATGGAACAACCACAATAAATGAGGAAAAGTAGAAATTCAGGCTCCATATTTAGCATGATGGATATTCAAGGTATAGTGTCGATATTCGTACACGGGGTAGAAATTTGGGGGAATAAATAAAAGGACTCCAGATTGATAAAATATTTACAAGTATGGCAATGTTTGTTTTTTTGGCCATCTCAAAAATTTGCAGAACCACCGCAACGAAGATACTAGAGGTAGTGACAGAAAGATCGGACAGGTGCAACTACGAAGTGCACTAAATGTAAGAACTATGCAAAAGTATAACTCTTCTACTTATGCGAATTTGAAACCAGTTAACAAGCAACACGATGTTTTCTTGGTTTCTTGGTAATCACGTTCCACCTTCTGGAGTACTACAGCTTGAGAACCTCTGCCTTAATACATTTCTTGTGTAATAATAAAAATGATATTGGTTTCGATATTGCTTGTACTAGTTAGAAAACAGAGTAGAAATCATTGCGTGTCACTTGAAGTAAGCTATGTGACATACAACTGTCAGAACAAGGAATAATGTAGCGATAACGTAACAGTGAATCTTTTAGAGGGAGAACTTTACAAGAAAGGCGAAGTTTGTTTGTTTGTATTGTAAAGATGTCAAGAAGTAAAAGGGGCGGTTGATTTCTATTTTCAAGGCAAATTCAATGTTATGATGTTGACTGTCTAGATTTCTAGAAACCTAGACAGTAGGTCACTAACTGTTGAACAATAGAAACGAAAATAGCAACATGTGGTTGTTTAAGTAGTTGGAAGTTAGATGATTTCTTTCTTCTTTTACAGACAGTTACTCTTGAGACGGTCAAACTATCCTTTTATTTTCTAAGCCGCCCCTGAATTTGTTTTTTATATTTACGTAGGGTATCAAGGACATATGGTTTCATAGTGTCATTGTTTTTCAGATCTCTATTAAAGATTAAAAAAATATCTACTACTTGTATTAACAACACAATAAAGTAAAGTTACATAAGAGAAAGGCCCTAGAACTTCCCTGTTTACAGCCCCAGTGATGATAATAATGATATCAAGTAGCTTTAGGTTCTTTCTAAGCCTCTTTCTTTATTTCGATGAACATTATGCTAACTAACTAGAATTGCGTTTTTAAAATCAAAAAGCTACGCTGAATAGTAATCTAGAACTTATTAGAAATAAAAAACAAATAATATATCAGGTGTAGCAAATAAGGTAAGACAAGCAAATATTTTAGTTATTTGAAAAGATACGAAGAAAACGCTTACTAGAAAAAATTATTAGGACAAACGTAGCTACTATATTCCGTTATTCACTCATTTATTGAACTTCCGGTTTTACTGGAAATGACATCAACTGTTTGATTTTAAATTAAATATCTTTGGATATGTTTCAATGAAATGTTGATGTTAATGATTTTTTTCTGTGTACAATTACAGCATACTTTTTGGTTAACTCTGATATAACTAATTGGGAAATTATCCAAAGATTCAATTACAGGGCAGCGAGCCGGTAGGCCCATTCATACTTATGTTCATTTTTGAACTGCACCTTGTCTGATCGTCAATACTTCTTATTTATATTCATCTTTGAGGAGACAGTTGCTACTGCATATAAATTCTATTTATAAAACAGTTATGTATGTGTTATGTATTTAATAATAAAATCCAAATAATCTACACCTTGAGCTAGTTGTCCCTAGAGTTCAGCTGGCACATACCAAACTTGACACTGCGCTGACTGGTTTAACTGCATAGTAGAACTTGATTTGTACATAAATTGTTATATGGATTTAATCCCAAACTCTTACTCAAGTATAAAATGTATAAAACACAATATATTCAAAACCGACTTTAAATAAAAAAAAATATAAAATAAAATATCTAAAGAATTTAAATCAAGATATCATATAACTAAAAGACTCAAGTATTGCACAATAATTACCATTTGAATTACCAAATGTCACTACTTGTTTAAAATCGAAACAATTACATTTAATAAACAAACTGAATTAATTAAACAAAGCGATGTAATAGAGAAAAGATAACTAGAAATATGTTACGATGTTTAAGTCAATCAGCAAACCCACAGCTGAAATATTTCTGCACTCATGATATTAAATGAAACTTGGCGTCATGCCTAATATAAATATTAAATTGATTTTACTCGAAAACGATGTAGCTCACGGTACAAATACAAGAGTAAATCCTTTCTAAACGGAATGTAGATTTTACAACTTCTTGCAATCCCTCAAGTTTCCATCCCTCATGCAATTGTGAATTACAAACACCTATGTACTGATTCCCATTAAAAATGAATATTCTAGTAAAAAGAGAATTATAATGATTATTTCAACAATATTACAAAGAAGCGTTAGAGAATTCCCAACATGTACATTAAATTCACAGACAACAATAAGATACAAACCATATTTCTCATAGTCTGTATATAATTCGTAACACCGTCAACCACAACAAAAAATATAAAAATTATGCAACGTTAAATTTACCATAATAACAGTTATACTTTATGGGATTTCTTCCTAATTGTAAATGCAAAGCGCTCACTTAAGGAAATCTCTGCAGTAAATAAAATTGCAACAACTGATCCAGTTTATACGCTTACTGAACTCGATAATAATCAAGAAAGCAATTCACTCATTCTACATCTTAATGTTATAATTCACCTACTTTTAGAATCATACTGAATATATAGTTTAATGAGTTTGTTGTAACTCGATTTTGTTCCTTTTAAAATTAAGAAAAAAGTTACCCAGATATATACTCAGATGTTGATGCATATAAGGTACAATTTCGAAAGCGAATCTACGCATATGCAAATAACAGACTTTTAAATCTACGTAAAAATTATTCATCGTAGGTTGACAATAAATTTGATATTAAAATTCATTGAGAAGGTGTTCTTTAAGCTTTGCGTAATGAAAGTGAATAATACTATCAAACATTATGTTTATAACAAAACAAAAAAGACGACAGAAGTTATCCCTTACGTTCAAATGTTTAAAACTAACCTTAAATTCACGAAAACCAACACTAAATCAATCACAAATTCACTAAATAAACTAAACCCCCGTTCAGGGAATGAAAGCCTTTTATCGAAAACTGAACCCCCTTCTACAACGATCAAATTGTTCCTTTCTTGCATCTAAGTGGGGAATTTGGTATGCATACCATACACATATCTTAAATGAGAGTGCAAACGTGATTAATTTGGGATGCAAATCTGCAATGTTTTTATAATTTTAACAATTTTAAAGGAAAGCGTGAAGGATGAAGTTATTTTGTTTTTAAATTAGCGACGCAAATGAAATATACAAAGAGGATGGCTTAAACATTAATAGCAAAAATAGGGGCCATTTTATAATAAGTAAAACAATCGGGTTATGCTTTTCTTTTTTAATTTTGGCATTTACAGTATAATGTATGTAAGGCAGTAAAATGTTACTCTTGAGTGATCATATAAGCAATATGTAATTATAAAGGTTTGCATATGCATCTTATAAAATTTATTGCTTCCTTATTAAGGAAAACATTTGCATGAGAAGTTTTAATTCCTACTAAGATTTTAAATAACTTCTTCAAATGATGCAATTTAAGTAGTCGACATTATTGGTGGTACAACATTTTTGAATTAAATGAGGAAGACGAAGAAGGTCAGAGATTTCTGGAAATTGATGAATCTATTAAAAGACGTGTCGTAGTTGAAGTAATCTTTTATTTAGACAGCGAGTATCATAAAAAAATCAAGAGTCTGTTTTGTGTTGTCTACAAATAGACTTCATAAAATTAGCAAAGATTTTGCTAAGACTTAACCTATGGGCTCAAATATGTACTATCGTCATATGAAAAATGGTTTGTCGCAGGAATAAATAATATTACGAATGCAAATGCCACGCAATTTATTTTTTGTAATGAAATGCACAGTTGGCTATGACTTTCCAAAGAAGATTATTGTTCGAGCATTACAAATATAGGGTAAAAGCACCAATCCATTGCCACCTAAAGAATATTTGAAGTTCAAATTCGTTTAAATTTAAAACGAAATAATATTTATCAATGAAACTTTCTGTATAGTTATGCATATTTAAATGATATACATGCTCAATCGTCAAAAGTCATTGAACGTTTAGTTTTATATGAGAAAAAAATAATTCATTAAAACCGACACTTTGGCCCCGTAATCCGCCGCTATTTACTAGAAATCCGCCGTCAAGGTCCTAGTAGCCGCCCTTTAAAGAAACAAGCTATAAATATCGTATAAACGTGATGAATGATTATTTCTTAAATGATTACATACGAGTTCTTGGAAGCTTCATTCGGATCACATGTTTGGCAAATTAAATCTGTTTTAGCGATATCTTCGTTACTCGCCATAAGCATAAAATAATTTAACAATTTTATGCCTTTCTTGCATTTGCTCATAAACGATTTATTGAAACGAAAAGAATTTATTTTAAAAAAATACATGCAAATACAAAATAAGTAAATAATTAATAAACAAATGAATTCAATTCCTACTTTCTAAATGATACTCTTTAAAAGTTAATTTTTCACTTAAGTTGGTTGTTTGGACATGTTGACTTCCTAAAATTAGATTTTTTTTGAAGAGAATAATAACCATCAAATAAATGATGGAAAGATTAATAAGTGGGGTGCTAATCAACAAAATTAAATTGAAAAGTCGAGCAACGATAATATAAAATCTCAGTATTGTGGAATACCTACTGCACGACAGTGGAAGGCGGTGAGCGGGTGACTAGACGAATCTGTGAATACCGGTACTCTGCCTACCTTATTTTAGACATTTGTTTAGTTAAAATCCAGGATTTTTTGTATTAAATATTAAAAAGGACCATTGCTTTAATTTACCAAACAAAAATTTTTACGAAGATATCCACAAAAATGCGGCTAATAATTAACATATAACTTCTATTTACCGGAATGAATGTAACATAACCCTTAGAACGAAGGATGGTAGATAACACAAAGCTAAAAATCTCTGTTATTTATGGTGCCATAATTTATTTATAAAACAATAATTGATTCGTTGGTGGAAGGCTGGAGCTGGACGTACTTAGGTGCGTTTACCTTACATACAGTTAATCATAAATATACAGGTTGCTATAAATTTATCAAAAAATTGTATTTGCCGAAAACAGTAAAGTTTGACAAAAAAACTAAGCGCGTCATGTCATTAAAACTATAATCTGCAGTAAGTCACTTTTTAAAACTTTCAGGTAGCTCTTAAAATATGCCTAATACGAGCAAAGTTGTTTTTAGAAAAATTATTTTCTGATATTCAAATTTTTCGCATTTGAACTCGGGATAAAAAAAATAACTTTGATGATCATACTAGAGATGGGCAAACGGAAAGTTTCTAAAATGGAATGTTTACAAAATAGAAACATTCCGGGAAGGAAATAAATATCTCAGAGAAAGTTTCGAGGTTATATTAAAAATCTCCGGAAAAGTTTCCATGGAAAGTTTCGTTAAACTGTAATAATTCGAATTTTCCGCTTAAACTTTCACATTTTTAGAGTAATTTGAGGTTACGTATATATTCGGTGCGTTGGGTGGAATGTGTAAACCAAAAAACCATCTGTATGGAAAATATTGGTCGATAAAATAGATCCAAAAGCATGGTGGAAAGGCTTCGTTCCACATAAAAGATTGTGCGAAATATCTACAATGATACTATCAATACCTTCCTCATCTGGAAGTTGTGAAAGAAACAGCAAAACGAAAAGATTCACAATAAACAGAACAGAAAAACTGGTTTTTCTAAAAAATAATTTGAAATTAGTAAACGATATGAAAAGAGATATTGGATAAGGAGAACACAGATGATCACTCTCAGGAAGATGAGAATTATGAAAGTGATTTAGAAACAGATGATGAACAAGACTGGGATACAGATGATCTGGTTGACGACGAATCAAACAATGATGTTAATGAAAGTTTGGTAGAACTTGATCAAGATGAAAGCAATGAACGTATCAGTGGAAGTGATACTCATGAAGACAAAGACTTTAATAATGATAATCATGATATATTACCAGAGATGTCTGAAGTAATTACTATTAAAAATTATAGTGCTGTTTTCGATGAAAACCTAATAGATATGGATAATTTTAATTTTATTGATGAAAATGAAAATGACTGAAAAAAGAATAAAGATGGATGAGGTTCGTGGAAGTGATATCGACTACGAGCAAAGCATACTACATAATTCTTTTGTTTCAGATTTAAACAATACACATATAATATAAACGCCCAAAAAATATTGATGCTGCAAGTTAGAATATCCTAGATTTCCGTTTAATCTTTATATATTCAGCTACTTTTAGTAACTGGATTTTTTAAAGAAATAAACATTTGGGTATTTTCTAACAAATCTTTTTAAAAGTTTAAAAATTCATAGTTGTTAACTATCTATCGATTAACTATATTGTTTGTAATATGATGTTCCTAGATTTTCAGTTTTGTGTTACTGTTTTGTGTGTTTGATATGTTTATTACTCGTTTAACCTGAAAATTTTATTTTAATACATCTTTTAAGTATTAAATAAAAGAGATGTGAATCTAATTGCGTTAGTTTTAATTTTCTCATCGTTAATCTCTTAAAATATCTTGAAGAAAGCAAAATGCCCTGTTTGAAATGATAAGTTTATATTAAATATGGCAAATTTGGTATTGCTGGATTTGTCTCTTTGAATGCATTAAGAATATGAAATTGTTTTTAGTACAAGCAAGTAGCCAGGGAAAACTTTCGGAAAGTTTCAGGAAAGTTTCCATGATAACTTTCTTTTTTCAAAAATTCCGTTTTTGCCCATCTCTAGATCATATCCGATTTTCGTTGTCATCACTACTAAGCCAGATATTGCAATGTCGCATAAGCACAATCAGTTCGATTTACTTGGTACTGCAAACATGCAATAGTAACTCCCCAATAAATGGAGAGCGATGCACGGTCTTGTACGTTTTGATTCCTGTGCGTGTGTGTGGAGGTGAGGTCCTAAAGAAACATTTGTAACCTTCAACCAGATATATGCAAACATATGGAGCTTTTTTGTACGTTATTGCCATAATCGCCCGCAAAAGTCAATACATATCTAACAATATGTATAGTTCCTGTTACGGACATTACTATGAGCGAACGCCTTCATCATCACCACGGATGCTAACAACATCTTTCGACTTGTCATATACCAATTCTGCCGTTTTCACTACTAGTCGTGCCGACGGCATCCTACGGTCTTTGACAACAGCAGTAATAGCATGCCAGTATATTCTACCAACTGCCCTTCGCCATGCAGCCTTTCCAACCAAGACTAATAGGTCTCAACCAGCACTATCTGGATTGCACCAAGGGTAGCATAGCATCATGCAACAATAGTGATGCCCTATTATGTACGTTTACCTAGAAAGAACCTAAACAATAGCATAATTCATTACAGAGTATTTTATAGTATATTGATCCCAAAATGGAGTGAGTCATGTTAAAAGAATTCATTATATAATAGCACTAACTCGCCTTACACGTATTCCCAGTACTCACGAAAACAGTATGGGCACTGTACAAACAAAAACCATTACCAGAACAATATAAAAGAGCCCTGACACAATTGAACTGCTTTAAAAAATTGTAAATACTCATGCAAAACGTTGTCCAATATTGGGCATAGTTCCTCGGGAGAAAAAGTAAAACCACATAAAGAAATGCCACTGTACCTTTAAGAAAAAGTGACAGGGCAGAGGACGATGTTAACAAACCTTCAGGTTGCTGTAGTAGCCGAGGAATTCCCGGACGTAAAAGCTATGAATAAAGAAGAGAGCTGCTTAAGAACTTCCTTAGCAAGTTAGGTTAAAATAAGACATTCCTATGTAACAGAGGTTACAAATCTTGTTGACCAATAAAACCTTACGGAAAGCATCAAGCCTAAAGCTAAAAGCCTATCGGTGCAAAATATCTTCCCAAATAAATGACGAATTACTTCGGTGTACCGTCTAGCATACAAAACTCTACCTTGCCAAGGAAGATAGCATTGCCTGAAATTGTCCATAGTGGAAAGAACTTCACTGCTTTTTCTAGTTTTTCTGTCCTGGATAGAATCAAACATATTGAATAAACATACTCAAATTAAAATTATTAATATTAATTGATAATTTAAAACTCTTATTCTACTCCAAAATATAATAATTAGATTGAGAAAAACTGAAAATATTAAAAAGAACCTCAAAGTTCTGAAAGATCGTGTTTTCTATAAAAATTGTACTGAATACTATACATTGTAACAACGAATCTAAACAAAAAATCAGTCTTAAAGTATAAAATAAGTTTTGTTTTTCCCATATACAAAAAAACACATAAAGTGACCAAAAACTAGTTTCCACTAAAGAAGTGAAATGAAGTAAAGTTAAAGAATTTGAAAACGAAACTCAATTTATCGATTTCTGTATTGTGTTAATTTTGACCATCTCGTTCATTTTTTCCAATTCGACCCGGATAAAATCAGAAAAATATCTCAAGAGAAAATAGTGGACACAAAGGTGGACACAAAACGGAGCAGGTCTTCATCTGGAAGCACGTTTAAGAGTGCGGGCTATTTCTAAATCTCCCTAGAGCTCTGTTCAATGCCCTAGAAAAACTAGCGGGAGACAAAGGAAAAAACTAACTGAGCAACTTCAAGCTTCAAGATGACTTAGATGAATTCAGACCATTGCAAGACGGCCTTGGCTACCTTACAAGTGTCTATAGTTACTGTGTTTATTTTGACCATTTGGTTCATTTTTCTTAATTCTATCTAAATAAAAAAAAAATTAAAACTTGATAAAAAATAATGGATGCAGAAGCGAACTCAAAACGAAGCAAGTTTCATCTGGATCTCATTCACTGCAAGAACGTCATTTCTAAACTCCTCTATAGCTCTGTTTAATGTGTTGGGACGGAGGAAAAGGCAATGAAAAAGCAACAAATGTCCAAGCTAATTACGAAGCAAGGGAAACCATGAAGATCATCACTTGTCTTGTTCGTTGTTGAAAAAAATCAACTAAACACCATTAAGTACGAACGCAATCTTCAAGATAACTAATGAATTCAGATCATTGCAAAACGGCATTGGCTATCCTGCATGCCTTTATAGTTACGTATAACATTGCTGCAGGTGACAGTCAGTCGAACATGTTTATTTTGATGGGCAGCATTCACTTTGTAAGAAGTGAAATCTGATAGAATTATGGTATACTGTGATTATTGTGAATTGTGCAGACAACAGAAAAAAATGCCGAGTTAGAATTTATTGATAAAAATTAATTAAGGGCACAATTACTGAGAAAGTGGTTACATAATATAACGCAATACATTCCCATAATATTTGAATGTGACAGTTGGGCCGTAGCTTCCATCCCCGTATGACAGGTCTGTGAGGCCATTAGTCACGTTTCTGAATTGGTCTTCCCTTATTAGCCATCATTACTACTAACTCTTCTGTTTAGAAACTTAAAAAACTAAAATAGCGAACATTTTCCAGCGATAAGTTAAATTGGCAGTTTTGTTTTCTAAGACACTAAAATTCAATATTCAAATGTTAACAGGTGTATTGAACTCGAAAGAGATTATATAACCATATATTATTAATTCTGTTTTTTTTTTATTTAAATTCTTTCGTAGTTATTTAAAACTCCCCTTCCTTAACAGCATGCCCTCCTAATTAAAAAAAAAATATACTACAAGTTTTACTTTGAAATATAAGTGCAAAACGATTGCAAAATAAAAAAATAAATTAATTGAATTCTTACATATGCAGAAGTCAGAAAGCATTGAGATTTGATTATTATTACAACCATACAGTGTCACCGAAAAGTAATAAATTCTCCGACATTATTTCGTAATAGTTTGAAACTTGTCCATTTTAAACGCGGAATTTTGTGAAACTTTAATTTCTAGTAATAACAATAAGATACTTTTCAAATAATGTTCTCACCTTCTCTTCTTACATTACTAAATGGGTCAATTATAATTGTTGTGAAGTATTGAGATTTAAAAAGAATTAGTAATAGCATTTTTTATTATTAAGTTGTATCAATTATGTGGGTTCCTTGTCTGTAATAGCACTGATTTATCTCTTTAATCAAGATAAAGCTGAAATAATATAAATAATGAAAGTTTTTAAAATTCATTCCAATAAAATATGTCGTTTGTAGATATTACTTTCATGAATGACTAAATCTGAATGAAAATAGACAAAACTGTTTTAACTTTAAATGTCTGAATACTTCTCTAAAGTTTACAATATTGGCATTACAATACAAATCTTGGTGTGTATCTTTTAAACAATTAATGTAAAGCATTACAATCCAGATGTTAGATATGTTAAATGTTTGATTAGCAGACAAATAAATCTAACTTACAAATCCAGAGAAAGTTTCGTTTCGAGCGCCATACGTTTAGCATAACAGGTTCAAGTTCAATATCCTTCAAATATAACATAAAAAGAAATTTAGGTTTAGTACAACCTTTCGTAAACGAGAAAAACTCCTCGGTACTGACACTTTAGTGAACGAAGCCTATACTTGCTCTTATTACTGCTCAACTCGTTTAATAACCACAAGAATTTCCGATGAAATGCAGTTTTACTCTCACTGGCGATTGTCACGTCATGCCTGTGCAACAAGTACCAGTAAGATTATTATTATTACGCTCTCACTCTTCTTTTTCCGCATTATAAAAAATTTATTGCTATTTATAATTTATTATAGGTTTTCTTTTAAAAATGTGTTAGTTAATTTCATTACCACACACGAAGTAACAGTAAGTCTTTGACTTTAGACCTTTAGTGGAATTTGTAAATGTACCTAGCCTGGAGGGAACATTTTTGACATTTGAAAAATTATTATTTAAATAAAAATCAATTTTTGGAGGATTTTAATATTTCTTATAATTCGAATTCAACCTTGTGCTATAAGAAGTTTTCTTCACTACAAAAAACAAATAAAAACTAATGGAAAGGCGTACAGTCAACTCATAAAGTAATGTCGCAAAATGTTTTATATTTTAGCGTTTAATTTCTCTATTAATGAGAAATTTTGCATTTTATAAACAGTGATCGATTAATCAAGATCAGTCTATCAAGTTAGTACTTACGTATGAAAAAGTTGTCATGAATTCAGACATTAAATACCATATTGTAAATCATTTTACGACATTACTTTATGAGTTGACTGTACATACTATCTGTGTTATGATATCTTCTTACAGTTATGACAGGGCTAATATAAAGTATTCTGTCAGAACTTATTAGTATATTTTTTATTTTAAAAATAATTGCTTACGCTTACAAAATTAAAAATTGTAATTCTTTAATTTGCTTGTATTTTTATAGAAATTAGCAATTCAGTACCTACCATTATTCTATTATTCTTAGCTCAATATGTGCGTTTAATGTTCAAACATTATATCAAAAAATCTTAACGAAACTAGAACATGTCTATTCTATTACAAAGAAAGTAGGTGCTGTCTTTTTTAAATTACTTGTAAAAAGAAAATAAAACGGAACAAATTAAAACGGTAATTTCGATGCCCTTTATTGTATTATTATCAAGAACGTTTTTCTCAATATTTCAATAAATGATAATAAAGGAATCATTTGTTGTATAATTTAGGCGATTTTGTGTTTTAATGTACAAATAAAGGAAAGTAACATTAATAAATTTTAAATTTTTCGATTTTATATAAAGGCAATGTTAATTATTTGAAACTAAACTAACACAGAAACCTTAAAAACTACATTCCAAGGTAATGCAAAGTTAAACTTTATCTGTCTCTTTATATCAGGAGTTAGTGAAGCCAGTTATTTTATAACATTTTACGTTCCCATTATATTTATAACTTTATAACTATATCTGTATAATGAAACACGTTTGCCCACAATTTTCTTCTATCAAGAATATTCGTTAGGTTGTTGCGGACGAAACGTGATTCAGTGACCCAAAGGCGGTAACTTGCCGTTAACATGCAATTTGACTTGTCACTTGGCTAACTCGGCAGGTCGGAAACAGGGTGGTTTGGCGGTACACCTCTTAATCGATAAAGTGGAGAAATGAGTAAAATCAATGGGCGCCAGTGACGATAAAAAACTGTCCTCAAATAGCAAGGTTTCATCATAAACTAACTACCTTATACGGACGTTTGGTAACTCGAATAGTACACCCAGTATATTTCTTTAACGTCAAGTACTTTATGACAAATAAACGCAATGAGTTCCGTGGTCTGAATAGCAATCTCAAAGATTGCCAAACTCCCAGGGTTTTACAACTGATAAATAAATGCTTCAAGCAAAAAATCCAAACACAAGAATATAGGTTAACGAATATACATTGTAAACAAAATAAAAGCAAAGAATAGTATAAAATTCGTCATACAAACTAAGTAAACAAATTTGTACAAACATCTAAACTAATTCGTAAATGAACGGAAGGTTTTGACTTCTTTAATAAATGCAACTTAGACAAAAATTGATTAAGTATAGTATGCAATAGATTCACTTGCGTCCGATAGTAGCAAGAAATTAAACAAACAATGAATTTGTGTTAGAGAGTTTGCAACGAGATAAATTAAAATTTAGGCACAATAGATAACTTACCATACCACGCTCAATAAAATACTGTTGCGTTTTTATTTATTTAACTGCGGGTTTTAAATCAAAAACACAGTTTGTGCATAAAAGTCTGTTTTATTTATAACTTCACTAGAACCCTTAAACTATTTCGAACTCACTTAAATATAACTATTTATCCTTTCTAATTTATTTTTACAGACCTGTCATTCACTAATAACACTACTGTCTCTTGATATTTGCCCTCTTCTTCAAGTTTTTTTTATTTATTTTCATTTTTTTTCCTTAGATGAATCATGCGTACGTTCGAGAGTCTCCCCGCATTTATCTGCGTAACAATACATTGGTAGGTTGACAATATTAATCAGCATCAAGACTGCCAGCAAGAAGTAAAGATTCTAACCCAAAAGACATATAACTAAAGATATAATCATAATAGTGTAATATATAACCTTGAGACGGCACCGGTTTACACACACGAAAGGACTACTTAAATAAAACGAAGGGTTAAAACCAATGTAATAGTATACAGGGTGTTACATATGTTTGGGCCACCACTTCGGGAGCGTGTTCTAGAAGTCAATCTAAGACTAAAGTTCTAATATCTTTTTT